>WNNJ02002222.1:0-234954 GCA_012934845.2 Pomphorhynchus laevis | reverse complement strand
TTTATATTATAATATAAAATTTAAATTAATTTGTTAAAATATTTATCAAAAGATTAAATAAGATTATCAATAACATTAAATATAAATATTAATTATAATTTGTTATTAATTAATTTCTTTTAAATTCATTTAAAAAATGAAGATCAAAAATAAAATTTTTATAAAATCATACAGTCAATGCAAAATTAACATATAATCGGCATCGAAATATTTCCTGATTGATGTTCTGCAAGTTGGTGCCGGCTATAGTTGTGAAAATACGGTAATCTGATCAGTTACGATCACATTATATCCAAATACATTATATTCTTTTTGATTTAACTTCACTGAAATCAAAAGATGCTATCTGCCCAATGGCCATTAAACATCATTTTTAGGTCAACTGAAAAGTACGTATTCAAAACATTCCAAATCCCAATTATTATCTGGATTACAAAAGTTCAATTTTTAAGTTAAGATTTTTTAATCTAGACTAATAGAAAATTAGTTAAAACAGATAAATAATCCTTACACTCTGAAACATGCTTCTCATTCGTAAAACTGCTATACAAGTGACTCAATGAAGAATTGTCAGAGATACGTTCAGACTTAACAATCCCGAGATCATTTTTGCCTGTTTTACGGAAAGCATAACAGCAATCAGAAAAGGTTTATAAGGACAAAATTTTAATTAGTGAAATCAAAAACAGAAATAAGTCAAGATTTATATGTGTTTGTTAATTTGACAATTAGACAACTTTCGTTAAGCAAAATTCGATTTCGGGCTGTATCATTGCTATCATTAAACGATATTGATTGATTGCAACTAATTTTAAATTTTCTTCGATAATTTCGATATTCGTGTCACACAATATTGTGATAAACAAACAACTCATAAGCAAATTCTAATGGTGATCAGATTCCAAACTTAATAATCTGTAACTAATGAGTGTTAGCCCATATAATGAAATATAATAAGCATAAATGCGCTAATTTATCAAAATAATTAATAAAATAATATATATAATATTATATTATATTTTTATACTATTTATTTATAAAAACAAATTTATTTTATTTAAAATAAATAATCAAAAATTGGATTGAAAGATACTGGTGACCTCAAATCTTTATTTTAAAACATTTTATATTATCTATTAATCAATTGAAATCCTGGGGTAAAAAATCGTGTTTGAAAGTCTTTTGTATTCTAATTTATTTGGAATACAAAATACGTAGACTCAGTTATGTGAAATAAAATATTTATATATGATTAAATATTAAACAATTTATTATATTAAATTGATTTAAATTATAGTAAATCTAAAAACAATTATTAATTTTATTATGCACTTAAGATGTGTTTTATTTTGATAACATTAATCATTACTGAATTATATATAAATGATTTTATAAACTGTTTGTACTATTACATTGACTATTAGTTAGCATAAACTTAATTAAATAGCTTTAAAGGGACAAAGAAGAAACAATTACTCTTTATTTGACAGAACAATATTTCGATAACTCCTGCTATCACCATCAGGATTAAAAAAATTTAAATCTAGCCCCTTTATTTTTAAAAAATATTTTAAAAATAAAAATATTAAAATTTTTTAATATTTTAATATGTAATTCGTAATCTCCTTCCATTTTCGATTAGATAGTTATAAAATAATGAAATTATTTATTTTCTGCTATCATCATTGGGGTAGGAAGAGATATCTTGATGATGCAAAGATACATCAGGATAGCATAATATGATAATAGCAGGAAATGATCACCATGATAGCAGGAGTTATCGAAATATTGTAATGTTAAATAAAAGGTAATTTGTTCTTCTTTATTCCTTTAAAACTATCTAATCGAAAATGAAAAGAGATTCTGGATTTAGTGTTGATTTTTCAGATATCGACTTTGAATCGACTATGTGTCGGCATGATAATATTGTCAAATAATATTGACATATAATAATATCGACAAGCAAATAATGTCTCTTTGTTAGAACCAATAAAGAAATCAAATCAGCTAACTGAGTCTACGTATTTAATTTAATTATACACTAAACAAAACATAATAATGCTAAATCAAAAAGTAATAATTAAATAATAAAATTAATAATTGTTTTTAGATTTTCTATAATTTATATCAAATTAAAATAAAAATTGAAATTTAAAAAAAGTCATTTTTATGAATTGACTAATAAATAACAGACGTTGTATCAGAATAAGAATTAGAGGTCATCAGGAGGAACTGCTATGCTATCAGGTTTTGGTTCCTAATTCATCTACCCAGCATAGCAGCGGGGCCAAATACATGCTAATGATGTATTTCCTCTAATAAAACTATCTAGTTTCTTATTCTAATACAAAGTATATTATTTATTATCCATCCATTAAAATTTGTCACTTAAGAGTTTAAATTTATTCTTTATATTATTGTGTTGATTTATATATTTTACAATTTTCTGCTTGATGTTATTTTTATAGCTAGTTTAAAATATGTATTTATTAAATTATTTAAATGATTTTGAAGAAAATCATAAAGAGTATAACTATAAAGAGTTTTAAAATTTATCCTACAGGATTTGTACAATCAGTTAATAGTACGAAATATGTAGAAAAAGGTAGTAATTGAGTAAGCTGTCAGCTTATATGCATATGTAGGTTATCACCCTCCGCTATTAACAATATTCACAATAATGAGCAACATGAGTACTGCATTCTTGAAATATAATCGTATATTTTAAAATTCTAAAATAAATTTTAAAATTTTAAAATTCCCTGGAAAGCTACAATGCTTTCATATGAAACTTTACGCTTGAATTAAAGGCAAAACAATGTTGCAAGTAGCAACTTAATAAAGCTCGGCAAAACTACGTAGCTTTGAAAAACACAAAGCTAGACTGTTATGCTGAGCTGATAAACAGGGGCGAAACCTGATTAATACCAGTCCTTCTAATGACCGTTAATCTAAAACATGATTTTCTATTAATCGTCCCATTAAAATACTGGATTATATGAATAATCCAGAATTTATTATATGAATATTATAAAAATTCATATTTTGCAGTCGCTTTTGAGCAAAATTATAAATTAT
The DNA here is from genome assembly GCA_012934845.2 of Pomphorhynchus laevis. Classification (NCBI taxonomy): domain Eukaryota; kingdom Metazoa; phylum Acanthocephala; class Palaeacanthocephala; order Echinorhynchida; family Pomphorhynchidae; genus Pomphorhynchus; species Pomphorhynchus laevis. Next base: position 231,876 of record WNNJ02002222.1, on the reverse strand, counting down.
AAAAATCTTAACTTATAAAATATCTTATAATGTAAAATGTAAGAATATAATATGATCTACTATAATATTATATTATTTTAATATTTATAAATATTTAACATTAATATTAAATAATTAATAATATAAATATTTATAATATTTAATATAATATTTCTATTATATTTAATATAATTATTATAATAATAATAATGTAGAGGAAATTTATTAGGGCACTGCGTCTCTCGACTTGGCCAAATGAAAGAAATTAAATAAAACATTGTGCAACGACTTCATTTGAGATAATATCAATATTTGATAGTCCACCGCTAGTTCCCAACAGGCAAAAGAAATTTAGCAGGTTTATCAGGTTAGCCGTAAACTTAACCTATCGATCTCCTTCAAAGATTTTTGCGCTAACACCGGGCACTCAAATACGTGGGATAAAGACTCACATCTATCACCACAGAAAAAACACACACGAAACTCCACGTTTATGGACAGGTATGCGAGTGCGACAAAACTTGTCGTGATATCCGTGTAAAAAAACCCTCCTAACGAGGGGGTGTTTAGAAGCACACGGAGACTGCCAACTCGTTTGCGTATTAACTGGTAAAGTGTACAGATGATGATCTAGCTTGCTAGATCATAATAATGATTAATAATTAATGCTATAATTAATAATTATTATAATTATTATAATTATTATAATATAATTATTATATTTCTACTATAAAGACATATTTTTTATGACACTAAATGACACATTTCTTAATTCTACAACATGTAGTGTTAAGAAATTGATATGATTAATTTGCAAACGTGATCGTTTTTTCTTAATATCAGTAATCTGCTCATTTTATAATTTTGTAACAGTTTATTATTTTATAATAAACTGCTCATTTTATAATTTTGTAACACCTACGCATTGGAATGTATTTGAATAAGATCAGATAAAACATTGTTTCGTGGACAGATCCCAAAACAAAATCAGTTATATAAACATTTTATTCGAAGTAATTGGAATAAATTAATTGTAATAAATTAAAATAATAAATCGATAGTTATTAATTTATATAAAAGATTATTACAAACAAGGGCAGCTTTGCCTGATCTATTCAACAATAAAGACGTTTTAATTAAAATATGTCCAAGGCTAATTCAATCAAAGTTCGATTCTTTCATCACATGCAATCCACGATTTCAGTTGTCGCTTGAATTTGACGAAACAGTGAGAGAAGTAAATGACTCGGGTAGTGTATTCCAAATTTTGATAGTTTTATTCGATAGTCGAAATACGGCTGGAAATATATGTGCGTCAAATGTCTTGAGCTCATGAGCTCCTTTGAGTATCTCTAAGTCTCCAATTTCCACGCCGTGTAGAACGATTCATAATGTCATTAAAGAAAATTACAAACAAAATAGCGTTAAGGTATAATTAGGTCCAAGTCAGCTAAAAATATATTTTCGCTTCCTCGCATTAATAAACTTCCTGAAAAATATATGGTCAAATATTAGGTCATTCATATGAAATAAGTTTGAGGGATTGTGCAAGGTTTATAGGGTTGATTTTAGTTAATGTAATAGTTGCTACATCGAACAAAAGAGGGAAAGATTACTAACCGCATTAGTGAACATAAAAAACTCTTATACAATATTTAAATCGAAACAGGTGGGTCATGCCCTTGACACTGTCCGTGACGTTAACTTTAAAAATGTAGAAATAATTGAATCCAAAAGTAATTGGGGATAAACGAACAATTAAATACGTAATATTCAAACAATCAAAACCAAATTGAGCGCTTAAAATGATTTTAAATTACTAACATTATAGCGTGTTCGTTTAGCTGTAAATTATTGTTTCAGTTAATCCTGAAGGCAACGTCAAAGAGTGCCAAAATATTAAAAAAATCTCTTTGTGATTGCTTTTGTTTTTAATTATTTAAAAAATACCATTTATATTTGTTGACAAACCGAAATTATTAAATTAAGGCAAAATGCTCTAATTGTCTACTTTCTGGAGATATTCTATAAATGCGTATAATTTTTTAAGAAAATTTAAGAACCAAGATTTATTTCACGCTATATATTCTATTCAAGTGATCTTACGTATCTTAGCATGGCGTTTTATCAAGTCTTTAAAAAACCTCAAAAAATGTAAATTGATTGATAAGTAACATATTGATTACGATATCTACCTATAGTAATTCACTACCTATAGTATTCAAATGAATTATATATTTAATTCATGTGAATTAGTGTACTTTTGGTATTTTGAAAATCAGATGAGAGGTGGCCATGTCAAATAAAAATACTACCCATGACAAATAAGGCAGATAAAATTGAAACTGAAACAAGAAGCTATTCACATCTATAATCCACGTTAAGCAATGCATATTAAGACAGACGCGAACATTTAGTATTCAGTTGAATTTAAACAATAACGTGTGTTTATAACGTGAACTTAGAAATGTGGTTCAAGGTCTGAACCAAAGTTACTACGATCAATGTTTTTAATTCACAACGAATAGCGATCGCTTCATAGCAAATAGCTGTCGTGCTAAATAAATTTTCGTAATCTATTCATTGTCAGAAATTTTAAGCATATACTGGAACAATGCTTTCGTGCAGTGAAAGATGGTTTCACTCGCTCCTCGTATATACAAAAATCTTCAAAGCAAGGGAACTATGGTGTAAAATGTCTTGGAATATACCATAATCTGAGTCCTATATACGAAAACAAATAAAAGCGTCGTGAGACCGTTTTTAGGATTAACGCAGGCTGTCAAAAAAATCGTTTAAATCGTAACGGCACTATCAATTTTAATGTAAAGTGAGTCAAATCTGCATCAATATCATAGATTACTATTACAATGTTAACGTCGTGATCTATTCAGAATGCATGATTGGCGATCGAAGAACTCGTACTTTGAAATTCTCAAATATTCGCTCACCTTGTTAAGTTTCGTAAACTTATACATGCAAACTTGGTTATTTCACAGTTGTTAATATTAGATTAGAAAATCAAATCTTAAAATTCAACAAAATATTTCACAATTTAAACAATTTAGAACGCGTTAGATTAGTCAAATATAAGTGTACATAGAAGCAATCCTATTTAAATATCTAGTATCAAAAATTAAATTTTTATAAATCCTAAATAAACTTAAACAATCAATTCAATAACTCTACATACAAGTTCAAACATTCATCGGACGTAAACTTGTATTTTAATTTTTATAGTGGGCCTGTAAATGGTTCTATTTTACCACAAAGGCCACTCTAAATAAATTCTATTCGATTCTAAACACAAAACTAAAAGCAAAGAGCTTCTAGTTTTAATATTAATATTACTATTAAAAATGTTTTTAATATTAATATTAAAAAAGCTATATGAATTTTTACAGTAATTTTCGCATAAATTAAATTTACCGGATTCCTTGCTGACTAATGACTGATCCGAATCTGCATAGTCGTCACATTTCCACCGTCCACGAGTATATGATCGATCCACTTTGATAAATCTAAACCGATTAGTTATAGAAGAGGAGCTGTCTTGCATTGCTTCAGTACTACCAGCAGTCAATTCGTTCAGCAAGCTGACTTGACTGTAATCAGTAGTGACATTCCCCAAAGTACCGCAATGATCACAGGTATTGCTAGTAATTACTGAACTATGTGGATAAGCTGTTTTCTTGTCCACATTCGAAGCAACCCTATCATCCTCTACAATTCGAGATAAACGATCACTTTCCAGCGTGCTAACATTGCTGCTAGCAGCAACGTTTGATGATAAGGACTGGGGAGGTAATACATTTTCCATTGGTGTTTTTAAGGTAGCAGATGTTATAATCACAGCAGTCGGCACGCAATTCGCAGTATTGTCTTGTTGTGATCGATTGACATAAGTAGAAATCGAGGAGGAAGACTCAATAGTATTTATTTTACTGTCTGAAACACGTAGTATTTGGAAAGTAACATCATATTCCGACGGCACTGTATTTGAACTGTCGTCTGTACAAATGTTTAAAGAATGATCGTCATCGCCAAATGAAATAAATGCATTGTTACCGTTAGTTTCTCGCATATTTACAATATATTATTAGCTTTAAAGAAGCTTTTTATGTTAATATTTTTGGGCTTAACAATTTTTGTACAAATTAGAGAAGTAGCTATAGATAATTAGAGAAGTAGTCTGTGGTGAAATCAGTATTCGCAATGTTGTTGAATAAAGTCCGTTATTATAGTAAATTTGGCTCAATTATTTGTATCTATTTTTCTAAAGTAAATCACAAAAAAGTATTGGGAATCCGTGTTTCGCTTTATATCAAGCAAAACAGCAGCTGTAGAAATCAGGTTCTATATTCATCACGGGGGTAAAAAGCGCAGTTAATCTTTTGTGGATAGCAAAGCAGCGCGAAGCTCATCATTCTTGAACAAAAGTAAATTAAAAACAAATGTTGATTTTTTTGTTTTTTTTTCCAAAACAACGCTCTATTATAATGCTTCTGTCCGGCACTGACAACAGAAAAGAGTTATATGGATATTTAAGGTCGACCCATTGGATTCATATTGTGGCTTAACTGAAGGCAACCTCAACCCAATTTCAAATATTAGAAATCGTTTTAAGTAGTAACTGCATTGGATATTTTAACGGTAGTTTTTTCGATTTTCTGTTGTCATTTTTAGACGAAATTGGAAAAGAACGCTCCCTAGTAAAATAGACGTATATAGACCACGACAACGTCATATTAATGGTAGCTGAAAATTATATTTTTCTAGAGAAATGTACTGGATTATGCGTCTGTGTTTTTTGAAAGTGATAGTTTTCGATGACTGCCTCATCTTCAAGTCACGTGTTTGGTTTAAGTTTACATATCAATTCGATATATTGATATAGAAATAAAACAAACAAGAATATCAAGGCGTCCGAAAATACACTCGTAACGATCTATCAGCAAATTGGTGATACAATATTGCCGAAGATATTCAGGAGTCGAATTCCAATCGGTTGTACATTTTGTAATTTAACCAGTAGCATGTAGTGTATAATAAAGATTAACTTCAATTTTAATTTAGATACACCACAGGCAAAATATTAATGGTAGGAAAAAGGTATACCAAAATAATGATGCTTTGAACAAGTATAAATAGCATATAGGGTTTGAAGAACCTAAAGTTCTGCACAGCTACACCACAGTAGCTGTTTAAACAAGATTATGTCACCTAATTTCATAAACCTGCTGACTTACGTCCACTCTTACAGACTTACAGGTCTTATATACTCTTATAACTTAATATGAACGAATAACCGTTCATAAAAATGTTTAGATATATTTATTATTAAAATATTATTTAATATTTTTTGTACGCGAGTGCGTTCGTCGTCAGATCTACAAGATATCACGACGACTTTTTGATTAAATACAAAAAAGTCGAAGAAGATGAAGAAATGTAATTTATGTATTTAATTATTTATTTATTTAATTAATGCTTCGGATAGTAGAACCAATTCTGTGTTTGCTTTGATTCATTTTATTTTGTTTAATTTATTCAGTCAATAGGCTTTTTATGCAAGTATAACCTTCCTTGCATAAAACATTGTGTCTTCTCATTCTTAATTTTATTATATTAAACAACATAATTAGTCTTCTCATTCTTATGTTCAACGAACGCATTGGAACGGTGGCAGGTCGATCCGTTCAAGTCTGTTGATATGTCAACAATTCTTTAGTTGGCATAATATGTCTCTGAAGGATTTACGTTTCTGATGGATAACGCCAAATTCGTAACTTGATGGTCGTTGCTTGAAGAGGTTGACATGTTTGAGCAAACGTCTATTGTACATGATTATGGTATTGACTTTATGGAAAATGGACTTGAGAAGTCTAGAAAATTTTAAGCTATTTAATTCCCGAGATATAATATTCTATATAGTGCTGGTTTAATATCTAGCTTCATAGTTTTATTATGTTCCATACGAAATACGCTTTACCTACACAGCTACCAGCAATGTTCAGCCGCACATCCATGACCAAATTACTGCCGTCATACCAAACTATACGATTCTTTCCATATGTATAGTCCTAATTTAGCTTACTAGATCATCCGTTTTGAGTCGATTAAATATATTCACAGCTTTTGACGAAACTCCTCCAACCAAATTGTTTAATTTGCTGTCGTGTGCTAATCTCTTTAGAAAAGCATGCATATCAAAGCCATCCTGCTACTGGAAAATTAGCTTAAAATTTTCCGCAAATCGAAAATAAATACCTCTAGGATTTTCGTCATTATCCGAGGAGCTCTGCATAGGCCAAACCCAAGTTTAGTAAGCAGGTATATGACTCCATCAAATCGCACTAATTTATATTGCCATAGCTTCATGTGAAAGTGAATTTGTAGATATGATCTTATAAGATCTACTAACTCCGTCAAGCCTTCGACTATCCTCTATTTTCTTATGTTATCATCACATTCATTCGCGTCACTGTTCGTATGATAGCTGATATACGTGATCAATTCTTGTAAATCCAATACTGAACTAATTTTACCTTTCGGTTATTGATTCATAATTGTTAGTGTAATGACTCATTTTCTCATCATCCTTGCATGATTCCATCTGCTATCCAAATCTTTATCTCTTGCTGACGCGTTTCTTTTACATTCGGTTGTTCTACACTGGTATAGTGTAATATAGTGCTGCGTAGTACAGTATAGACCCTGTGTATTTCCATCTGATAGTTTACTTATTGCCATCAAACTTACCAACAAAATCGAGGTATTCTATCCTTGTAGAAGCAGATGAAGAATTGTAAGAAGCACGCGAGGTACATCATTAAGACAACTCCAGTTACTTCATTTCGTCATGGACATATTCCGGGCGATTCAACTCTATCGTTAGCCAACAGTTTAATTCTATAAACTTTTCGGATCATGATATTTCAATGATAACTTCTATTGCTATGACTAGGTATTTTGACACATTCATCTCGACATATAACATCCACCATTGATGTCAAGCAAACCTCTGTCAGATAAAAGGCTAAGGGCTGAAGCACCTCCCGAATTGCACTGAACAATATTCAGTGAAAGAGTATCTGGACTAGTTTCCATTGCTTAGAGTAGCCGGAAGGGAACATCCCTCCTTTAATTGGAATCAGAGGTGGGAAGGTCTTCCATCCCACATCCGGGCTCAGTAGAAGAGGTCCGTTGCCCCCGAACAATATCTTCATTTTCCGACACCGGTGGTTTAACTTGCCAGAACTTCCCTTTTTTGGAAAGTCTGGTATGGACCGGGTTTTGTACTTAGGCACCTTGTTTTTTGGTAGCAAATATTGTGATTTCAGAAGATAAAGGAGACATAGTAAGAGCATTCACGAGTGTAGTTATGAGCTCCATTTTCTTGAAAGTTATACGATGTTTTTCATCAATAAGTCCGATTAAAATCCTGATCCGACAAGTTACTTTTGCTAACACCAGCAAAGGACCCCGGTTAACTGGTGTTAGGAATACTATCGGCATGACACTTAGCATAATTCATGAATTCTCTGCACTTCCTGGACCACGATGGGTGATCTCCCCCACAATTGGCGAAGTGCTGAGGGTTGGTGCATTGTTTACCTTTAAAGTGGTCCAAGTCCTTTAAACTACATACACCACAAGCAGGGAGTGACAGCTTTATTCCCGATGCCCCCACTTATCGCATTTGTAGCAATGGGGAAATGTTTGGCATTAACATTAATCAGATTGAATTTTAAATTACAACCCATAAAAGGGTTAACGGCAGATTTTGATAGCAGCTCGGCATTGCCCGCAGTGGTGTTGCGGAATGCTAAAGAAAGTTGGTAACATTTTCTTCCTTTAATGAAAAAATATGGTGTATCTTGAATGGATTATATAGGCTGTTTTTGTCGTTGCCATCTATATGAAGTATGATGTTTGCTATTTTCAGGGTCGCGTCAATAGGTTTAAACTGGATGGAACCGTAGTGTGAGAGATTCTCATTGAAAAATTGATATGGGCCATAGCAATTTAAGGAAGGAGATTCGTGTCTCTGACTCATAGTGTTTTGTTGAGTTAAACACAGTGCTTTTTGATATATAACAACAAAATTTCTTATAAATAATAATAAATACTATTAAAGAAAAAATTGAAAACTAGAAAAAATTGTCAAAAAACCAAATATTTGCACCATCATGGCCTGAGATCCAGTGGGATCTAAGCCTTCCAGCTAATCCAACACGCCGCCCTCTGACTAACCCACCCGAGGTCTTTAACCCCCCCCCATGAAGAGTCCAATCGATGCGGACTATGCTGGGTAAACAAGAGACGATGAGCTTGAGTAAAATTAGCCTTTGCTCTAATGGACGTTCTCTTGAGAAGAATACTAATCCCGAGATAGCCCAAGTACCCCAGAGGCGCACTTGGTTTTTCACATTCAATGATAGATGCTGGGCCTATTTTAGGACCCACCTAGATCTGTTCCGGATACGTTTAAGTCTATCCAAGTCAGCTTTCGCCGACCAGTTCACTGTTACGATGAACCCCAAATATTTTACTCGACTCGTGAAGGTAGAAAGTGGTTGATTAACCAAAATAAAGAACAGAGCAGAGAATGCTAGTCTCTTAAGTTTTCGCTTTGTTGAGGGCGCCATGGAAGACTTCCACTTGCGATTTTACGGAGTTTAAGATAAGATTGAACAGGGTTAACTGGTCTTTTAATCTTAAAAATAAACGACTGATGTCCGAGACTACGTCTTTGCACCTGCGTCCAGAGAACAGTAATGTGGTATCATCAGCGTATACCACTAGATGTTGTTCACATTTAAATATTTTAAAAAGTTCGATGAAAGCAGCAAGAAATAAGATAGGAGGAAGAGGGGATCCTTGGGCCACACCCGTAATAGGGTAGAACTGACGCGCATCAGGGTCGTCTTCGTAATAAAATCGCTTGGTGTACAGCAATATCTCCACCCTCTTAACAATTCTCGCAGGCAACCCAAGTGAAATGAGAGAATACATAATAATATAATAATTTATTTAAAGTGGCAAATGCGTGCAAAATGCACGCTTACATGACCACTAACAAACAAAAAAAGAACATCAAAAGTCACGGATAATTAGTTAATTGTTGAAATGGAATTGGATTTGGCGTTTGAAGCACGGCATAGATGTTGATTGGCGGATATGAATAGGCAGTTGATTCCACGAGAGAGGAGCAGCCACAACGAAGGAGCGGAAGGCAAAAGAGGTAGAGTAGTTTGGGACATATAAAAGAAGGGAATTACGGGAACGCAGAGCACAATACACGGTACGAGAGTTGTCGAGAAAAGGAAGGTTGAGAAATGAAGGCCTATTAGAAGTTATAAGGCGAAAAGCAATGATAAGAAGACGAATTTGAACACGACAATAAATGGTAGGCCAATCAAGAGAAACAAGATAGTGGGATGTATGATCAAAACGACGAAGACGGAGGAGAACTCGGACGGCAGCGTTGATGATGCGTTGTAAAGGAAGAAGAGTGAATTTAGGTGAGTTGGAAAATAAACTAAGACAGTAATCAAGTCTTGAGAAAAGAAGAGAAGATATGAGAGTCATACAAGAAGGAAAATCGATCAATCTACGAACTTGACGGATATTGCGGAGTATCAAGGTAGATGAGCGTACTTTATCACTAACGAAAGGTTTAAGTGAAAGTCGGTTGTCGAAATGAAAGCCTAGGAAAACGAGATTATCAACGATAGGAAGAATTGTAGAATTTAATGATACGGAAGGAGGTTCTACGCCGAAGCTTCGATGTAGGATCTACATAATTTTAGATTTATCAGGATTCAGAGAAAGGCGAAGGGAAGAAAGATGATTGGAAATTGAGACAACACAGCTGGAAACAGAAACACTAAGATCATGAATACGATAAGCAGGTGCGTGAGCATAGATGATAATGTCATCAGCATATTGCATAACATGGAAGTTAAATTTATGAGAAATCGAAGACAAGTCACCGAGAAGAAGAGAGAAAAGCATAGGGCCTAATACAAAGCCTTGTGGAACACCGGTCGGGATGGATGAAGGATTGGAGAGAGAAGAGTTAGAATAGACGCGAAATGTACGGTTTGATAGATATGAAGAAAACCATGATACAGTGGGTAAAGAGAAGCCATAATCATGACGAAGGCGATGTAGAAGAATCGAGTGATCGACGATGTCAAAAGCAGACGATAGATCAAGAGAAACTATGACACTACATAATTTATGATCGCGCGAGATGAGTAAGTCATTATAAACTTAAAGACAGGCAATTTCATTAGAGTGATTAGAGCGAAAAGCGGCTTGGAAGGGAGGAAACAAGTTAGAGGAAAAGAGATATGTATTAACTTGCTTGAGAACGAGACGCTTAAGGAGTTTAGAGAGGGTTGGGAGGAGTGAGATTGAACGGTACGAAGATGGTAGTGAGGAGTCGAGATATTGCTTTTTGATGAGAGGACGAACAGTGGCGCATTTCCAGATGGAAGGAAATGTACGGCTATGGATGGACGAGTTGAACAATGTGGTTAGGAAGGGTGAGATAGAGGAGCAGATATTTTTAAGCAAGTGAGTAGGAATTGGGTCAGAAGGAGAGGTTTTATTAGGTAATGACAGCAGAACCGAAGAAACGTCATCAGACGAAACGGGAAGAAGGTGGAATAGTTCTGGGAGGGAAGTATTTAAAGAGAAGAGTGGGTACAAGGGGGCTACGGGTAGTAGGGAAAGTAAATTAGATAGCTTAGTTTGTAGATAAGAAGAAAATTCATCACGATTTATATTACAAGGGGTATATGATCGTAAAATAATTGAGTTTAAGATTTTCCAATGAGATTTAGAGTTGGAAGATGACTCGAGTTGATTTCGCCAAAAGATAGTACGTTTAGTACGTATAAGAATAAGATGTGAACGGCGTAGAGAAAAGTAGGAATCACGGAGATTTGGAGGGAGTGAGTTGGGAGAACGTTTAAGAAAGCGATTTATACATACGAAAAGAGTGACGGAGTCGACGCTTAGAAAGACTACAGTCAGAATCGAATCAGGGAGCATGGCGCAAGCGCTGAGAGCGTCGGAGTCGACTAGGCAGAAGTTTATTGATGATAGACATAAGTTCAGAATCAAACAGAATGCAGAGATCATCGGGAGAGAGATAGTTAAGAGGAAGTGAAAAGAGTGAAGAATTGAGTAAGGCTGTGCAGAGAATAGGGATATCGAGAAGTTTCCAGGGTCGAATTGTTGTGGATATTGGTGAAGGCGGAGAAGGAGGATGGGGACGAGTAAGAGTAAGAGTGACAGGGAAATGATCGGACAAAGCGGGATCAGTAATTGACAAGGAAGTATATTCATTGAAGCAGATAGGGACAGCAATGATGTCGAAAGCACCGCCGAGAATATGAGTTGGGCTTGTTGAAAGTAATTTATAGTTAAAATCAGAAAAAAGATTAGTTAAAGTGATAGAGTCAGCCGGGCGATCAAGACGAATGTTAAAGTCACCGAGAACAAAAGAAGGAGTATAAGACAATGAACAGTGAGACATAAGATCTGCAAGGTCTTTAAAGAATATATGTGAGAGGGCAACTGAACCTGGACGGTATGCAATCACATGTTCCAGATGGAAAGGAGTTGATAATCTGCATATGAGTAATTCGAACGAGGTGTAACGGATGTTAACGTTAATTTTACGTAAAGACATTGGGTGACGAGCAATGGCAACTATACCGCCATGGTTAAAAGCAGTAGATGTATGAGAGGCAATTGGACGAGCTGATTCAACTAAAGAACAACCAGAGCGACATATACGACGAATAGCAAGATCGTCGGAGTCACAATGCCAGGATTCGGTAATGCAGAGAATATCGATAGATAATTGATCGAAGATATCAAGGAGCATATCAGCTTTATGAAGAATGGAGCGAGTGTTGAATAGACTAAGACGAAAAGTATGCTTAGGATCGAGATCGACTATCGAAGAAGACAAGGGGGAGAAATGTTATCTCTTCTCTCAGGTCTTAGGGACCTGAGAGAAGAGATAACAAAGGGAATGGAAATGGGTCAAATGCAGCAGAAAAGTCAAGGAACACAGCCACATTACGTTGATGACTATTTTCCATACAGAACTGATGCGCTTCACCCACTGCTAAATGGACCGAGCGACCCTGCCTGAATGGACCAAGCAAATGTCCCTGCCTGCTGGAACAGGAGGCGAAAAGGGTAACCCTTTCGCCTCTGGTTCCAACAAGACGGTGGGCGTCCCACTATGGTTTAATCATCGCAATGAGATGTACTCGTGAGCCTTTTTTACTGAATATCCTACAGTGGAATTCTGGAGGTGCTTCCGCACTTAGGCTTCTATCCGGTAGTGATGCAGATGTTATAGTCATTCAGGAGACGCGGTCTATAAGTTTTCCCCAAGACATTACTCGATTTATCCCCAAGACATTATTCGATTTATCTCCAAGCATATTTACTCACACTTTACTCTGTACATAACCACGCCTCACTCCTCTTCGTCTCAAGGTCTTTTAACCTTAGTTAAATGCTCCTTAAGGTCCACCTTCTTATCAAACTACTGGTGCTCAGCCATGTCTTGTTTAGTTATAGCACTTGTCAAGAACGGCAAACGTATCAACATAGCTAATGTCTACATCAGGCCAAGAGAGATTCACACGAACCGTGACCTCCTGGACCGTAGTTTAGGTAGCGGCTACGACATGCTACTAGGTGACTTCAACAATATAACTGGTCGTTGGATTAATGCAGCAATTCGCAGAGCCAGCAACGATTATCGTATACACAAACCACCGACCCCTACCTTTCATTGTTCTACAACAAACTCGCTCCTCGATATTTTACTGCTACATAGGACATGGTTGTTAAAACCCGTCTGTACAGAGCAGTCGCGTTAACAACTGACCACCTATCATGACTTTATTCGCTTGCGGCTTGAAGAAGATAGGTTGCTTAGAAGGAAGTTTCACTTTGATCCTAATAGAGTGGCATTCTTTCAGGCAGTCATCCAACCTTCCCAGGAATAGGGAATGAGAGTCTGACGAATTTGATTCCTACCTCATTTCGCAAGCTACCGGGATCTTTTCGACTATCTATAAAGGTCGCATTTACAGTCCCACTCAAACAAAACTTTAGGTCTTAGCAAAAATGCTACATCTTCCCAAAATCTCTGCTTCCTTCGGGCAGGTTTCTAGAATAAATACTAGAGTTCTAGATATAGGCTTCAGCTGAGTAGGAACAGGGCGAATATTACTCGTCTTAGTCCCTCTCAGGCTTCCTTCTGGAAGATATTTAAGTAGGAGAAATTTGTGTGCTGGCGTGAGAGGGCATCGGGATGGATCGGTAGCGTAAGCCTTGATAAAGTTTTAAAGGAATAACTAGCCTTGCATAACTATGAAGCCGAGATTTCTCCATAACTAATCCCGACTTTGAGTGACTTTAGGAGCAGGGATCTATCTGTCACGGATATCCTCAACATTAGCTTCAACATTAGCCGTAAAACATTTTTTACTAAGCATAATCTAGTCACATTTCCCAAAGACCTGCGGCCCATTCGATATAAAATTCCCTCACCTTAACCTACGAAAAAGCGCTTGTGTGTAGAATCCGTGTCTATCTAAGTAGGCGTAATTTAGTCTAAACTAGTTTTCATGGCTTTGTCAAAGGTCGCTTGGTCCATTCAGCAATTGGTGAAGTGTATCAGTTTTGTCAGGATAACAGTCATCAGCTTGCTGTAACTGTCTTTCTTAAGTTTTCTGCTGCATTTAACCAGATCTTCATTCCCTTCGTTATTTTCCCTCTCTGGTCTCTTGGGTTGACAGCGATAATTATTAACAGGGTTGAGATTCTGCTGTACACCAAGCGGTTATTTTATGAAGACGACCCTGATGCACATCGGTTCTACCCTATTACAGGTGTGCCTAATGGTTCCCCACTTTCTCCTATCTTATATCTTGCTGCCTCCATTGTTATCATCAAAACATTTAAACGTTATCAACATCTAGTGGTATACGCTGATGATACCACGACCCTGTTTTCTGGACGCAGGAGCAAAGATGTAGTCTCGGACGTCAGCCGCTTCTTTTTAAGATTAAAAGACCAGTTATCACCATCCAATCTTGTTTTAAACTCCAACAAATCTCAGGTGGTAGTCTTTCATGGAGCCCCTGTTGCAAAACAGAAACTGAAAAGACTAGCAATCTCCTCCATTTTGGACCCTCAACCACTCCCTATATTTACGAGTCGAGTAAAATATCAAGGGTTCACCGTTACGATGAATTGGTCTGCAAATGCTGACCTGGAGAGACTTAAACGCATCCTGAAGTGATCTAGGTGAGCTTTAGATGAGCCTAGCATCTGTCATTGAATTGGAAAACCCAAGCACGCTTCTTGGACTATCTCGGGATTAGTCTTCTCTAGAGGACGTCCCCCAGAGCAAAACTTAATGTTTTAAGCTCCTCATCTCCCGTTTACCGGCCATAGTCCGACTCGACTGGACACTTTGGGGGGAGTAGGAGACCTGAATGATTCAGTCGGAAGGCGGCGCGCTGTTGCGGTCGGAGGCTCAGATCCCTCAGGACCTGAGGCTATAATAGTTGATGAAGAAAAAAGAATGGTGAAGTAATTTGTCAACAGAATAGTCTTTCATTTTTTCTTGGCTCTAATCGTGTTATTGCTTATTTATGATAATTAGATAGTTGTCGTTTGTTTTGTTAATAAAATCTTATTATTAATCATAGCAAATAAGCAAAATGTTGATTTTGTGCACTGTCAGAGGTTCAAACAAACAAGCTAAAATAAGCAAAATGAAGCAAATATTAATGAAATTCATAAAGTCGATCCTCAGGTAAAAAATAATATTCTACAACATCGGAAATTACGAGATAAATGTAAGTGATAATTCCAATTGAAACAATGGAGCTTCCTCCTGTGAAGAAACTCATAAATCTGGTGGATATTAAAATTGAAGTTTCACTTTAAGTAGAGAAATATTTCGGAAAACTCCCAAGACCCTTTATTTGTATATACTCTGATAGAGTGATCTATAACTCTGATTGGAAATTTTTCGGAACATTTAAAATTGGTGTTGCTTCAAATGACTTTGCTCTTTCTTATATGAAGTGTTTCAGGGATAACCTAAAATATTACGGGCATCTCAACCATAAAGCAATCATGGTAACAATTAAAATATCTAGCATTGAAATATACATAAGGAAATATGATCTTGTGGAATTAGAAAGAATCTATGCTATCAAGGGCGCCAATATCAAGGACGCCAATATAAAGGACGCCAATATGCTATCAAGGACGCCAATATGCTATCAAGGACGCCAATATGCTCCAATATGATATGAAGGACGCCAATATGATATCAAGGACGCCAACTTCTTTCATAAGTTTGCTTTCCACGACCTTTACAAAGTATGATGGACTTAGAAAGAAACAAGCATAACCTCGTATTAGGGACAAATATAGTTTTCCAGCACTATAAAAAATGTCATAAGTGGGGGCACTGGGGATCGGCATGTACTAACTCCCCTAGATGTTTAACGTGCAAAAACTATCAACCCTTGGAAGATGAATTTCCCAATGACCTTAATCTGACTTGCTCTAATACGAACAGAAAAACCCGGCATTCTGCAAGAAATGTTAATTTTTCAAAAATTACATAAGCAGTCACCAAAACAACAATATACTCAAATTGTTAGCTTAATCTTACAAAATTGATCTAGCTCCTCCGGAAACGTCTTTTGAGGAGTTATCTACATTATTGGAGAAAATACTAACTAATTTTGCAAAGAATATTGAAACAATGGTAACAAAAGTTATCATCGTTATTGTGACTCATCAATCCATTTTTGTACCAGCAGCAACCACTAACAAGAAAGTAGCGTCCAGTGACAGCGATAATCAGAAAATAAAAGTTTAATTATCTAGAAAAGGAGATAAATGGATGGCAGGACGACGCAAACATAACGAGCGTGGATGATATATCCACATAGGTTCTGACAATGAATGGCTGAGTAACCCCAACTAATAGGTTGTTCTTTTCCGTTTGTAGGTCAGCGCAGTGAGAATTAGTAAAAGCCCTTTTTCACTTATCATCCTTCAATGGAATTCGGAAGGTGATCCTGCCCTTTGTATTCTGTAAGGCCGTATGCTTACGTCATTGCCCTTCAAGTAACTAAATCAATTCGGACCATTCAGGGTCTTTTCCGTTTTCTACCACATCACATTAATACCCCATATACTCTGTACATAACCCCTCGTCACTCCTATTCATCTCAAGGTATTATATCCCTAGTTAAATGATTACTAAGATCATCCCTCTTACTGAACTTATATTGTTCTGTCCTGTTTTATTTAGCTGTAATATTATGTAATGACAGCAGGCTAATTAGCAGAGTCAATATCTACATTCGACCAGGGGAGATACATAGGAATAACGACCTCCTGGATCGAATAATTGGCGTGGTTATAACATGATACTTTGTGACTACAAAGATAAAACTGGTCGCTGTATTAAAGCCGCACTCTGCAGAGTAAAGAACTAATACTTTATTAATGTACCACCGGCCCTCACTTTTCACTGCACATCTACCAATTCTTGCATTGGCATTTTGCTATTTCATCAAAAGTAGTTGATTAAACCATTCTCTATTGAACGGTCGCGTTAACAATTGTCCACCTCACACTACTTACTTTGATGGAGGTTAGAAAAAGATACACTACTGTAAATAAGATTACTTCGATCCAATCAGAGTATCCTCTTCCATGCGGCTATCGGAATCTTTACCTTTGTAAGCAATGTGAGTTTGATCTGATTTAATTCCTATCTCCCACATCAAGGTACCAGGATTTTATCGAAAACTTATAAAGGTCGCATTTTCAATCATACTCGAACAAAACAAGGTTCTAGCTAAAATACTACATATTCCCAATATTTCTGACTCCTTTAGACAGATTTTCTCGAAAGAATATTAGGGTTCTCGTTACAGACTTTCAGCTGAGTAGAGATAGAGCCTGCATTGCCTTCTTTAACCCTTACCAGTCATCCTTCTGGAAGATATTTAAGAGAGAAGTTTGTCAGTTAGAAACAGAAGGCCTCAAGTTGGATTAGTACTTTAGGCCTTGACAGAATTTTAGCCGAGTCGATTTCTCTACTCTATTATCAGGCTACTTCTTCATCGCAACCAATCTCTTCGTTGTATAGTTTCAAGAATAGAGATTTGTAAATGACTGATATTCTGAACTCATGGAGTCCCTAATCAAAACTCTCCAAATTTCATACGCCGATCTCCACTCTGGTCTATCAGCTTTTGATAGATAGTCAGAGAACGGAGATCGCTATCACAATGCTGTTAGCCTCACCATCTGATATTGATGTTATAATGTTGCAAGAAGAATTTGTTATTGAAAAATAATCCGGTGGCGTGCCCAAAGATCAGCATTCAATTTCTATTCAAAACTTCCTCATTTCCATTTACGAAAAAGCGCTTGCTCGTAAAATCTACGATCATTTAGCTAGGGAAATTTGATCCCACCAACTTTTTATGGGTATATTAGTGGATGATCAGTTAATTCAGCTGTGATAAAGTGTATCGGTTCTGCCAGGAGAACAGTCATCAGTTATCTGTAGCTGTTTTTTTTACTTTTCCGTTAAATTTGACCGTATTTCAATTCGCTGTTCACATTGGATTCAAATTTCTAAAAACGTTACCAATTCTTGCTTTGTAAGCGTCTATGTTGGTTCACTGCTTACAAAGAGATCATCTTCATTTGAGTGTTCTAGTTACGTCTTCGAAAAAGGGACCTTGCATCGACTGTACAAACAACTTCTTTCAGAAGTTTGCTTTCCACGACCTTTACAAAGTATGATGGATGCATTTCTAACTCTTTAAAATGATAGTGGTTAATTTTTCAAGTTTTATTAAAATCTATAAATGTGATATTTTTGGTTAAACCTGATTTTATTTTTGATAATCGACCCGACATATCGTTTTTATAAAAAATTTCACTTGAAAGATTTCTTTGTATTCATAAAAACTAATCCCTCAGTCGATGTTAGAAATGCCTAAAATGTGTCGGATCAAAACGAACATTTTTAAATCTGTCCCGGGATAGTATAATGATTCCTAAAATCATTATACTAAATTTTGTCGTTCCCATAAACACTGTTTTTATTCAATTTTCATTTTTTAAATAAATTTTGTTAACATTTAAATGTCAACATCTAGATATTGTTTTTCGTTAATTTTTCATTGACTATTTCATTTTCGGATGAAATAAATACGTTTTACTTTTTATAGCATAAAACTAATATGTTTATTTGAATAATGATCTTAACATTTAAAAAACATTTTAAAACTCTTAAAAACTTTGCGCGTCATTTCTAATTTAAACTACAAAACACAATAAGAGACTAAGCACCTAATGTGCTAAATGTTGACTTAATATTATAAGTTGTCATGGTATCCAATATAAGTTTATTAAGAAAATATAATGTATCTCCTAATGAAAAGTCATTTTTTCGACGCCGTTATGTTCATTAAGTTGCTCAACTTTTAGACGTTTTCTGTAACCAATCTTTGTTCTTCCTGAGCACAATACTATAGATTAATTCAATATTATAAATTAATACCGTATCATAGATCAATATTAATATTAATCAATATCAATACGACTTTAAAAATACGTGAAGCTTTCGATTCCTTCGTTAGCGACACACTCCGCTCTTGCAATATCCTACTTTGATACCTTAGCCGTGTCAGAAGTTCGCTTCCTATCACTTTTATCTCCAGTTTATTGTTTCCTAAAATCAACTATTGCCTTAGTCTTTTTGCTTTTTCCTTTAAATCCTTCCTTCTTCATCATCAGCGCCTTGTGAATTCCGCCGTGCGTATCCGCTTTGCCTCAGTCGTTTTGTTCACATCACTTCACGCCTCTCTAAATCCAACTGTGTAGCTATGGAAAAACTCCTTCTATTCCGTATCTTTGGATCACTTTTCGACTCATTTCCATGAAATCGAAAAGTGACTTAATGCTTGGAGCACATTCTCCGTGCTCTATCATTTTTCTCAAACTGTAACCGTCGTTTACTTTTTATTCTGCTCATCATCTCTTGTATAAACAGCCATAAAATCGACCGTCTCCTTTTCATCATTCAAGTTGGAAATTTAAATTTTTTAAGTTGTAAATCTGTAAATTAGTGTACTTTTAAGTTAATGTATGTTTACAATATCCACTTTTATAAACCTGTATTTTCCATAGACATACCTATATAATAGTGTTTAATTGTTGAAGGTCAAGATTTTTAATTTTTAAAAGTAAACTGTTGGTAGCTTTTAAAATGAAATCGAAGTTACGATGCATCTACATATAACAGTATAAACGTCTCAATATTCTTAAACCGTTCCTCAAATCAGTGCTTCAAAGCGAGTACAAATAAGATGGCGAGACTATGTAAGCCGTCAATACATAAAAATGCTCAAAAATGAATACGACCTTTCAATATTTAAATAAGGGTCGCCATAAATAAATATAAATACTCGAATTTAAAATGTGAGTATCGTTATAGCTGAATGTTGTTTATTCAGTTAAGTTCTTTAAGCTATTGTATTTTTATTAAGACGCAACTTAGCAGACTGGCAGAAGTTAACTAACCTTTTAATGATCGATATCATAATCTCGCTAGGCTTATTTAAGATACACTGATTTCATGCAAAATATGCCTATAAAACCGATTAGTACTTACACAAGCGTAATCGTCCTAATTGGTTCGAATTATCCAGTTACATTTCAAAACATGTTATCAAAAATGATTTTAGGATTAAGTTTTTTAATATAACTACCGTCTTATAATTAAATATCTGGCAAAGCAAGCAAATAAACAGACATATGATTCATTTGACATTCCAAGCCTTTAAATTTACTTGATTTACCTACGTTTGTCGCGGATAATCGCATTACCGCACATCACAAGTTAAATACAATGGAAGTTATATTTGCAATAACCATCACACAAACGCCCTGTTTAACAAACATAATGATTTTCTTAAACCTTTTTTTTTCGGAAAGCACATGTTTGAAAACTATAGAAGCAAAATTTTGACATTGCAAAATGTAGAAATCATTATGTGAATATCAAACCAAAAAGGTTTTCCATTGACGGAATAGATGACAATCCGAATGTGATGGCGTTATCTTCTTTTAATTGAAAAATCATCATGGTTAAAAAAGGTGAAAGTAATTCTTAATGCTGCGAGCAGCTTTGCTAAAAATAAGCTGTAAAAATATTAACCTGATTTAAAATAACCTGATAGCGTTATTATGTATATGCTGTTGCAATATAAAGCAGACGAATTGTGCGACGTGATTGAGAAACCATTAAATGATATTTGCAAATAAAACATTCAGAAAACGATATAAATTATATCTCATTTTTGTGTTCAATATGCGATATCAGAAATTTACTTTTGACAAATCTAAAAGCGTTCTAGATCATTATTAAATTATTGAAATAACATCTTCATTAAAGAAATTTGAATATTTATGTACTCAAGCAAACATTTTTGTGTATGGGGAAATAAAGCAATCTGAATACTCGTGATACTTCATGCAACTTTTATATTTGAACTTAATGGCATTTCTAGGCGTATGATAAGTAAACTAACTACATTTTTATATTTTACATTTTTAAACTTGTGTACGGGACAAATGCTTGCTTGTAAAATTATCAGGTGTATAAGATTAAAACGATGATTTAGTAAATTTAGGTTTTTATTTTAAAATATATATGTGATTATCTGATCGAATTACATTATTGTAGCAACTTCAGTTCTAAATGGCATTTTTCACACCCGAGAACAGTTTTAGAATCATGTAGACCATGAAGTTAAAACTGAAGATCATTAGTTAGAAAAATGTTATTTTTCAATAATAAAGCTTAAGATCCTTAATTAAGATCCTTACAATACGATCCTCAATTAAGATCCTTCCAAAATCAAAGCAGACATACGTTCTTGAAAATAATAAATGTAATTTGAGCCTAATTTTAACAAGTAACAAAACAAAAACGATAGTTTACTTTCAATAAACATTAAATTCTACAGAGTAATTAAAAAAATTTTGATTTGATTTTATTTATCTTTAATAGTGCAGTAAAATACGGCGACGTTATGAAAATTATATTTTTATTTTATATTTAATTATCATTTTGATATCTTTGGTGTGTTCTCCTGTGTCAAATTAGTGAGTATTTACTGTTTTCTGGTTAAATAGCAAACTTGTGCAAAAATGTTTAAAAAACTGAATGCAATTGTTTGAAGTTGGTAGTTGGAGCTATCGAATATAGTGACTATGGTGACTTTTTGAATATATAAAATATATTATAAGATATAATTTTATATATTATATAAAAAATATAAAATATATTATATAAAATACAGTGACTTTCCATCTTCAGAAAATTAAAATTTTCTGAAGATGCTAAGAGAGGTTAGCGAAATATCGATAAAAAAATTTGTATTTTCTTTGATTTAGCTTCAATAATTCTTTAAACAATTTCATTTTCAAACATTGTTTTCAAAAAAGTATCAGTTTACTTCTGCGTGTTCGTTTTAATAACATGAATAATCTATGAATATATCAATGTAGTTAGACTAACGTTCTCAATGATGACTACAATATCCTGTTGAAACTCGACAAATTAACTTAATATCAAAATCCCGGTGGAACAAACAAAAATATTACAGATTCGGATATTAGAACTTTTTGATCATTTTATAAACATTTTCCTACTAGGTTAAAAACTAATAATTTAAAAAAAATTATTTTTAAATAATTTTTTTATTTTTTATTTTTTTAAACTAATATTTTTTAAACTAATAATTCACTTTGTAGCGATATGCAATTTACACCATGTAATTAAACAATAATATTCATTTTACGTTAAGTCAATTTAACGAAATTTTAGGAAAAACAAAAAGCAAAGAAAATAAAAGTAAATAAACGAAGTAAAAAATTGTTTTCAAAATGTTTAAATACTGTGTACCCTTCTTTTATCTACTTACATGGCTAATAAACTAAATTACGTATAATTATAAATAAATATAATAAATATTTATTATATTTATATGCTCTCGAGTCAGAAAAATACAATTTAAAAATAACATAAGTTGATACATGAATATAAATCTTATTATATAGAGCACATGGTTAGTTTTAATATAAATGTGCTATATATAGCACATGAAAGCACATGGTTAGTTTAAAGAGACTAGGCCCATGCTACCACGTAAGCAAATCCTCGGATATGCCTTTTTTATATGGTAGTCGGCAGCACTCATCAGTAGGGTGAACTACCATCAGTCGTTTCGGCTGCCTTGTGATATATTTAAAAGGCATTTCCGAGAATTAGCTGACGTAGTAGCATGGGCATAGCCTCTTTAAACTAACAACGTGCTTTCCTGATTATCCTAATTTTATTCGGCAGGAATTTTAATTGCCGTCGCTGCTTGCGTTCTCACAGGATCCATTTATAGGATACGTTTTTATAATTTAATCGCAGAATGTGTTAAACTGTGCTCCAGGAGCTAATAAGCTTCAGTTTCATAATTGTAGATGTTGCCAAAAATTAGAGTTCGATTACATGCAGAGCAGACTTCCTTATCACCCCTAGACGATCTGATGGTATCCGGCAGCGCTCATCAGTAGGGTGAACTATCATCAGTCGTTTCGACTGCATTGTGATATATTTAAAAGGCATCTCCGAGAATTTGCTAACGTAGTAGCATGAACATAGCCTCTTTAAACTAACAACGTGCTTTCCGGATCATTCAAATTTTATTCGGCAGGAATTTTAATTGCCGTCGCTGCTTGCGTTCTCACAGGATCCATTTATCGGATACGTTTTTATAATTTAATTTAATATAATTTATTTCTCTTAGAGATGCCTTTTAAATATATCTCAAGGCAGCCAAAACGATTGATGGACATTAACCCTACTTATGAGTGCTGCCTGCTACCATCAGCTCGTCTAGGAGTGATACAGAGGCTGATCTACTTGTAATCGAACTCTGGCTGTTGGAAACATTTACAATTATTAAACTAAAGCTTATTGGCTCTCGGAGCACAGTTTAACACAATCTGATTTAAAATTATATATATAATATATATAAACGTTGATAGCCTCTTTAAACGTTGTCAGTTTAGATAGGCAATGATCATGCTACTAAGTTAGCAAATTCTCTGAAATGCCTTTTAAATATATCACAATGCAGCCGAAACGACTGATGGTAGTTCACCCTACTGATGAGTGCTGCTGGCTACGATGAGATCGGCTAGGAGTGATAAGGAAGTCTGCTCTGCATGTAATCGAACTCCAATTTTTAGCAACATCTGCGATTATGAAACTGAAGCTGTTTAGCTCCCGGAGCACAGTTTTACACATTCTGCGATTAAATTATATATAATGAAAATGTAGATTGAAGCTGCCGGTCAGGATCCGTCATGGATTCTATCATATATTTAAAAGTTCAAAAGAAACTGACAAAGATCTTTTCAGTTTCTTTTAAAACTGTCATCTATCAACGAACTTCATGCTCCATGTCACTTCTAGACGACCATTTCAGAACCAAAATGATGGAGTACTAGGAAACAATCATCAATAGAATGAAATACCCACTGGTCGTTCCGGTTGCCTGTGTGAAAGTAAAAGAAGCCATTTCCGACACGTTGATTAAACTTTGAGGATTTTGCTCTCCAGCCAGAAGGGCAACCGAAACGACCAGTGGGTACTTCATTTTACTGATGAGAGTTGCCGAGTACTCCATTATTTCGATGGGGAAGTGGTCGTCTAGAAGTGACATGAAACATGCAGTTCGTTGATCGAAGTATGTTTCAATCGGCAACTACCTTGAATACATTGCGAATTCCATTCGGAATCGTTACCGTTGTTTCATTCCCCACAGCGGACTTATCTTATATATTGTTATAGTTTTAATCATTGGAAGAGTTCAACACGTAATAACACTGTCCTCTCGGACTCTCCATTGAGTTCTATTACATAATTCATCAATAATTATTAGCTAAGTAATCTACCGTAAAACACCATCAATGGAAAACATAATCAATATTTTTTTTTAAATTGCGTCCTTACCTGGATGTAAGTATTAATAACAAAGAACTTTTTAAAAATTCTTGGTTATTAATACTTACATCCGGGTAAGAACGAAACGTTTTACATTAAAAGATTGACTATGTTTTCTATTGCTGGTGTTTACAGTAACTTGCTTAGCCAATAAATATTGATCAATTATATATATGGGTAAATTTTTGAATCGAGCATATTCTTCAGCCTGCAAACTCTCGTCACTCCAATACGACCATGTGATAGACGGCAGCCATCGTCAGTTTTTACAGTCAAGCATCCGAAAGTTTGATCCTCTGGTTGTTAATGATGGTCTGGATTGCAAATTGTAGGATTTAAGAGCTAACGCCACCTACAATTAGAGCTAGATGTCGGAAATGCATTATCACAATGACACAGAGGCAGCCGAAACGGCGTGTGATAGTTCATCTTACTGACGATAGATGCCGGCTATCACATGACCGTCTAGGATTGCCGAAAGTTTGCAGGCTAAAGAATATGCTCGATTCAAACACCTCCACAAAAAATATATACATATATATAATACTAGTGCACGGATGTGCTGAGTATACAACTATCCAGGATTTCTTATGAAATACGGCATTTATACTTAATGGTGTTGCTTAATAGACTGGACTTCGATTCATGACTTATAGTCACCATGTCACTTCTAGACGATCAATAAGTACCCGGCAACACTCATCATTAGAATGAAGTACTCACTGGTTGTCTCGGTTGCCTGTGTGACATTGTGAATAAAGGCGTTTTCGACAATTTGCATAATTGTCTGAGGCTTACGCTCTTTAACAGATCGAATTTATCCTTAAACAGTAGGCAGAGATTGTTGCTGAATATTCGCTGCACTCGTTGGATCCTTAATGGATACGGCATGTATAATAGTAGTGCACGGATGTGCTGAGTATATAACGGTCCAGGATTTCTTACGAAATACGGCATTTATACTAAATGGGGTTGCTTGATATACTGGACTTCGATTCACGACTTTCAGTCACCATGTCACTTATAGACGACCAATGAGTACCCGGCAACACTCATCAGTAGAATGAAGTACTCACTGGTTGTCTCGGTTGCCTGTGTGACATTGTGAATAAAGGCGTTTTCGACAATTTGCATAATTGTCTGAGGCTTACGCTCTTTACCAGATCGAATTTATCCTTAAACAGTAGGCAGAGATTGTTGCTAAATATTCGCTGCACTCGTTGGATCCTTAATGGATACGGCATGTATAATAGTAGTGCACGGATGTGCTGAGTATATAACAATCCAGGATTTCTTACGAAATACGGCATTTATACTAAATGGTGTTGCTTGATAGACTGGACTTCGATTCACGACTTTCAGTCACCATGTCACTTATAGACGACCAATGAGTACCCGGCAACACTCATCAGTAGAATGCTGTACTCACTGGTCGTTTTGGTTGCTTTTGTGACATTGTGAATAAAGGCGTTTCCGACACTTTGCTTAATTGTCTGAGGCTTTCACTCTTTACCAGATCGAATTGCTGTGCGGATTATCCTTAAACACTAGGCAGAGATTGTTGCTGAATTGTCGCTGCACTCGTTGGATCCTTAATGGATACGGCATGTATAATAGTAATGCACGGATGTGCTGAGTAGACAACGGTCCAGGATTTCTTACGAAATACGGCATTTATTCTAAATGGTGTTGCTTGATAGACTGGACTTCGATTCACGACTTTCAGTCACCATTATACTTCTTGACGACCAATGAGTAACCGGCAGCACTCATCAGTATAATGAATTACTCACAGGTATATATAATCTTAAGGTTTTGTTTGAATCGGTATTGCTCGAGATTGCGATAAGCGATTCTTTCCATATGGTTGTGTAGTTGTCAGAATCGAGCATATTATTTAGCCTACAAACTTTCGTGACTCCAAAACGGTCATGTGATATCCGGCAGCCATCGTCAGTAAAATGGACTATCACCCGTCGTTTAGGCTGCCTCCGTGACATTGTGAAAATGCATTTCCGACATCTAGCTCTAATTGTAGGTGGCGTTAGCTCTTAAATCCTACAATTTGCAATCCAGACTATCATTAACAACCAGAGGATCAAACTTTCGGATGCTTGACTGTAAGAAACCGAGATTTAGTGGATCGATTCTTTCTATTTAATAACATTTTCGTTTGAATCGGTATTGCTCGAGATTGGGATTAGCAATCTTCCCATTTGTTTGTGTGGGTGTTTGAATCGAGCATATTCTTTAGTCTGCAAACTTTCGTCACTCTTAGACAATCATGTGATAGCCAGCAGCCATCGTCAGTAAGATAAACTATCACACGCCGTTTTGGCTGCCTCTGTGACATTGTGAAAATGCATTTCCGACATCTAGAGGTTTGATTCAACCAGAACTGTCTATTACATCTATCTACTTCTCTCTCTATATATAAAAAATTTCAAGCTTCTACACTGCCAGACAGCGTACCGTTTTCGGTTTTGAGAAGCCTGACTGAGTCGCATCAATACAATGTATACACATGAAAATCATACTATATATAAATTAAATCAGAAAGAATTCACTATATGCTAATTGCATGACATAGCTTGCGCTTTCGAAGTCAGTGCAATGCAGTTAATTCTTTTCAGTGTAACCTTTTAATGCTTAAACAGTGTGTAAAGCTCGAAAAACAGAACTACCCCTCAATAAACATACAAAAAAGCTCAGGATTTTCAATGATTAAAGACCAAAAGAAGTTTTCCGACCTGGACACAACTTTGCAAGACACTCAAACGTTCCCGGGGAACAACGGACCTACTCCGGATTGCAACAAGGAAGTCAAGGTACTTTCAATATTTAATTCTGGTTCAACTGAGCAAGTAAGTGACTTTTCGATTGTTGTTAACTCTGAAAAAGGGGAACTTCCCCCTATACAAAAGCTACATAATCTGGCATTTATTACTTCGAGCAAGTCAGTGGAAAAACATCATTTATTCAATATATTTTTGAGAAACTTTGTGCTTGACTACCCTGGGAGAGTAGTATTTAACAATTTAAAAATTCTAACTAATTCTATAAGAGTCTCATTCGCCACTCACGACCTGATGAGGGCATACCAGAAATACTTTGAAAAATTTTTGTCCCAATTAGGGACTCTAGATCTCAAGCCAATTCAGGCAACACTAAAAATGAACAAATTTCCCTCATTTTTGGAATCTGCTGATTTGGAACAGCTTAAGAAGATTTTCAAATTATCCTCTGTCAGACCTCTACGTTCCAAATCGGGTGAGGCTCTACCTGTGGCTTTTGCCACGTGCGACCTTGATAATGGTCATATTCTATGTTCAAATTCCTTAAACCCTTTTATGGGTTACAATATTCGATTTACGTTGATTGAATCCAATAACTGGACATTTCCGCATTGTAACTGTTGCCATAAGTGGGGGCATTGGGCCTCTACTTGCAAGGAAGAAAAAAGATGTGGGGTGTGCTCGAATACTATGTGTTCTTCCCTGTTGAGTGATGACAGATGTGTTGTTAATTCTCATTGCAACAATTGTGGCGGAGACCACCCTGCGTGGTCCCGTCGTTGTCGCTTATTCAAAAAATATAGGAATCGACACATTTCCGCTTCACCATCAAACAAGACTTTTTCCAAAGTTACTTCTGATTCAAATACTATTGACAGAATGTCCAATAAAGATATTCTTTATCTCTTAGATACTACTAAGAAAACAATTCTCTCTCAAATTCAGCAAATGATGGCACCCCTGCTGGGAGCGTTCCTTGCAGCTCCTTCGATTCCGGCAGCTGCCGATATTCCGAAATCCAAGAAGAGGGGCGCTTCCGCCCGGACCGTCCCCCTATTAAGATAGGGAAGCTCCTTTATGGCCTGGGAGATGAAGATATTGCCCAGGGAGGATTAACCCCTGATAGAGCTAGTGGTGGGAAGGGCAACCCTCCCACTCCTGGCTCTGTCTAGGTTGGATTCTCCAGTTCCAACTAATCTATCACAATGGTGAGTAAGCCCGAGCCTTTTTCACTGAATATTCTTCAGTGGAATTCGGGAGGTGCTTCTGCCCTTAGGCTTCTATCTGGTAGAGACGCGGATGTTATAGTCCTTCAGGAGACGCGGTCTATCCGTCTCCCCCAGGAAATTACTCGATTTATCCCTAAGCACATTCATACCCGCTATACTCCGTATATAACCCCTCCTCACTCATCTTCTTCTCAAGGACTCTTGACCTTAGTTAAATGCTCCTTAAGATCCTCCCTCATTTTGAACTACTCGTGTCCTGCCCTGTCTTGTTTAGTTATAACACTCGTCAAGAACGGTAAACGCCTCAGTCTAGCCAACGTCTATATTCGTCTAGGAGAGATTCACAAGAACCGTGATCTCCTGGATAGGATAATTGATGGCGGCTATGACATGGTACTAGGTGATTTCAACGACAGAACTGGTCGTTGGATTAATGCAGCACTCCGCAGAGCCAGGAACGGTTATCTTATTCATAAACCACCCTCACCCTCCTTTCATTGCACATCAACGAATTCACTCCTCGACTTATTATTGCTCCATGAGAAGTGGTTGCTTAAACCCTTCTGCACGGAGCAATCGCGGCAACATCTGTCCACCTCTCATGACCTGATTCGTTGGCGGATTGAAGAGGATTCTCTGCTTCGTAGAAGATTCCACTTCGATCCCATCAGAGTGGCTTTCTTCCAAGCAGCTATCCAACGCTTCCCCCGAATTGGCAATGAGAGTTTAACCAAATTTAATTCCTATCTCTCTTCGCAAGCCACCGCGTTATTATCGACTACCTATAAAGGTCGCATTTTCAGTCCCACTCCGACAAAACTCAGAGTCCTGGCCAAACTGCTGCATCTCCCTGACCTCTCTTCTTCTGCCAAACAGACGCTCTCGAAAGAATACTGGCGTACCAGATACTGGTTCCAGCTGAGTAAGGATAAGTCGAGCATTGCTCGTCTTAACCCTTCTCAGTCTTCCTTCTGGAAGATATTCAAGAAAGAGAAGTTTGTTTGTTGGAAGGATAGAGCATCTGGGTGGATCGGAAGTATTGGTATTGATAAAGTTTTGGAGGAGTCATTATCCCTACACAACTATGGAGCCACTCAATCACCGCAACCAATCCCGCATTGGGGAGACTTCAGGAGTAGAGATATTTCTGTTCCAGATATGCTCAATGCCTGGGGCCTCTTCCGGGCACCTCCAAAACCGTCGCTCCACTCTCTTCTCGTGTCTGTCAGCTTTTGACAGCTGATCAAAGAAGGGAGGTGGCCATCACAATCCTATTAGCCACCCCATCCGATGTGGCCGGCATCAACGTTAGCCGTAGAATTTTTATTCCTAAAAAATATCCGGTATCATGTCCGAAAGACCTGCGGCCCATTTCGATTCAGAATTCCCTCGTATCGATCTACGAAAAAGCGCTTGCGCGTAGAATCCGCGATCATTTAAGTAGGCGTAACTTAATCCCACATGGTTTCCATGGGTTCGTCAAAGGTCGCTCGGTCCATTCAGCAGTAGGTGAAGTGCATCAGTTCTGTCGGGAGAATAGACATCAACTTGCTGTGGCTGTTTTCCTTGACTTTTCTGCTGCATTTGACCGCATCTCCATACCTTTTGTTATCTCTTCTCTCAGGTCCCTCGGGTTGCCTGCGAGAATTGTTATCAGGGTGAAGGTACTGTTGTAAACCAAGCGATTTTATTACGAAGACGACCCTGATGCGCGTCAGTTCTACCCTATTACGGGTGTGCCTCAAGGTTCCCCTCTTTCTCCTATCTTGTATCTTGCTGCCTCAATAAATCTCTTCAAAATATTTAAACAGCGTGATCAACGTCTAATGGTGTACGCTGATGACACCACAGCCCTGTTCTCTGGACGCAGGTGTAAGGACGTAGTCTCTAACAACAGCCGTTTCTTTTTAAGATTAAAAGACCAGTTACCCAGGTCCAATTTTACTCTAAACTCCTCCAAATCGCAGGTGGTTGTCTTTCATGGTTCCCCTGCGACGAAGAAAAAGCTTAAGAGACTAGCACTCTCTGCTCTAGCTTCCTTATTTGCCTCTGATCCACTCCCTACCTTCACAAGTCGAGTAAAATACCTGGGGTTCACCGTTTCGGTGAACTGGTCGGCGAAAGGTGACCTGGATAGACTTAAACGTGTCCTGAAGATAGCTAGTTGGGCTCTGAAGCGGGCCCAGCATCTGTCGTTGAAGGGGAAAACTCAGGTGCGCCTCTGGGGCACCTGGGCTATCTCGGGATTAGTCTTCTTCTCTAGAGGACGTCCCCCAGAGCAAAGACTAAGGTTTCTTAAGCTCCTCATCTCTCGCTTACCCAACATAGTCCGCGTCGACTGGTCTCTTCGGAAGGTGAAAGATCCCGGGTCGTTCAGTCGGAAAGCGGCGTGTTGGATTGGTTGGAGGGCTCAGATCCCTGTGGATTTGAGGCCATAATTACTGGGAAGAAAGAAGTTGACAAGGTTACGAAGATGTTGACTGTATTTTGATTTTGACTTTGTACTAACCGACTTGACCGACTTGCATGTTGTTTGATTATTAATAAAGTCTTTATTATTAGAACTACCCTTGATCTGAATCATCAGTGTGAATTTAGTACCTGATGCATGTTAAAACTGCAATACGCATTGCCTTGCACATAGCTTATGCTTAATTCTTTCTGATGATTCAGATGAATGGTAGTTCTGTTTTTCGAGCTTTAAACAATGTTTAAGCGCGTGTTAAGATGCTTACAGATGATTAAAGTCACGGTACTGATTAGCTTCGTATGAGCAAAATGCGTCTACCGTTGTTGAAGTTTATCGTCACACATAGGATGACTGGGCATACGTAGCGACTTTGAATATTGCGAGAATAACTCGGTTTTATTCTTGGTCTGATCAAGATATATAGAATGATGCATTGTGTTTATGCATCTTCATGAGGAAAACTGTGATTTATTTATGAGTACACTATTGGGTGTCCCAGGGCAGGTGTAACAACAACTTATATTTTATATATTTGTACACTTTAAAGTGTCCCTTTAAAACAGCATTTCTATTAAAAGGAATTTAGTGCCTGATTCATGGTTAAACTGCAATACGCACTGCATTGCACAGAGCTTATGCTAAATTCCCTCTGATGATTCAGATTAAGGGTAGTTCTGTTTTTCGAGCTTTTAACACTGTTTAAGCGTGTGTTAAGGTGCCTACGGATGATTGTTGAAGTCACGGTACTGATGAGCTCCATAAGGGCAAAACGCGTTTACCGTTGTTGAAGCTTATCGTTACACATAAGATGACTAGGCATACGTAGCTACTTTGAATATTGCGAGAATAATTCGGTTCTATATCTTGATCTGTTAAAGATATATAGAATGCTGCCTGGTGTTTATGCATCTTCATGAGGAAAAAAGTGATATATGTAATATAATTATATATAAAATATAATTATATATAGTAGACAACGGTCCAGGATTTCTTACGAAATACAACATTTATACAATATGGTTTTGCTTTTTAGACTTGACTTTAATTCACGACTTTCTGTCACAATGTGACTTTTAGACGACCACTTCAGCATCGAAATAATGGAGTACCCGCAACATTTATCGGTAGAATGAAGTACCCACTGGCCGTTTTGGTTGTGTGACATTGTGAATGAAGTTGTTTCCGACACTGGTTTATTGTCTGAGGCTAACGATCTTTACCAAATTGAATTGCTGTAAAGAGCGTAAGATAAAGCATATGTGCTACACATACGTATGGATATAATGATATCGATGTATCATTTAATTTTATATTTTTTGAGTAAAATCGATGCGAGTTGCGTGGCTGTAAGTATATTTTCGGGATACTCGCTTTTGATCAATTTATGTTTGCAAGCTATCATTTTTGCCCCAAAAGATGGACATATCCAATAAAAAATTGTAAAGTAAATTTCAGTAAACTGTAAAGGACCTGTATCGTAGTATTTTTTAAAACCCGCGTTGGAGATTCTTCCCAATTTTTCCATACAACAAAAATATCGTCTATATATCGATTAAAATTGATTTTAAGTGACAATGTTTGCTGAAACTTGTATTTTAATGACATATTAAGCTCGTTCAAAGATCGAAACGTTTTTAATAACGTTTAACTCTTTGTTTAGCGATAGCATTATTACTTATATATACAACTGTTCAAGCAAATTACAATTTTCCTGACGAAGCCGAGAGGCGAAACGTTGAAATAAAGAAATATTTGTCTTGCCTGTTTTCTGTTTTACAATCTATATACAGACATATCTGAATCTCTCTTCATATATAGAGAATTTTATGTTTCATCACTGCAAGACGGCATACCGTATCGGCTTTGAGAAGCCTCATCAGTTGCAGCACATACAATGAATACACATGAAAAAACACTATTTTAATTAAAAGCAGAAAGAATTCAATATGCTAATTGCATTACGTTGCTTGCGCTTTCGAAGTCAATGCAATGCAGTGAAATCTTTTCAGTGTAATAGACATCAGCGGGATCATTAGTTGATCAATAAAATAAACAAGAAAGGAAGCACCGCCGCTTGGGATCCTCGAGGATCAATAAATAAATTAGAGATGTGATTCAACAAGGACTCTATTACACCTATTTGACCCTCTATATATAGAGAATTTCATGCTTCATCACTGCAAGACGGCATACCGTTTCGGCTTTGAGAAGCCTCATCAGTTGCAGCACATACAATGAATACACATGAAAAAACATACTATATGTAGATTAAAGCAGAAAGAATTCACTATATGCTAATTGCATGACGTAGCTTTCGCTTTCGAAGTAAATACAATGCAGTGAAATCTTATCAGTGTAATATACATCAGCGGGATCATTAGTTAATCAATAAAATACACAAGAAATGAAGCACTTCCGCCTGGGATCCTCAGAGGATATAAATTAGAGATGTGATTAAACCAGGACTGCCTATTACACAAATCTGGCTATATATAAGGGTGTATGGAATTGGATATTATAAAGGAAGGATTCTGTAGCTGGTTTTCAATGCGAAAGTCACCTCGTGTGACCTAGCAACTATTCGTTACATAAATAAGAATCCATCAAAGGATCACCAGTCCCGATTCCAATCGATCTTCATGATCTCATACGATAAAATCTATAATAAGCATGCCAGAGAAGCATCTCGGACAATGCAGTTTCTGGATATCATGATGGAAGGTTTCATATACTGTGTGAAATCTGGTAATCCTGGATTCGTAGCCTAGCAGTCAAGAGCGCAAGCCAAGTACGGAGAGTGACAGCTCGAATCTCGGATAAGTCAAATTTCAAAATGGCGAAGATTTGGTAGTCAGCCTTCTGACGAGCCCGGGGCTACCAACATGTGGCAAAAAGCGAGCGAAACGAAAACGGTTGTGGCAATGGCGCCGTTAGTAGTCAGGGTGTATGGAATTGGATATCATGAAGGAAGGATTCTGTAGCTGGTTTTCAATGCGAAAGTCACCTCGTGTGACCTAGCAACTATTCGTTACATAAATAAGAATCCATCAAAGGATCACCAGTCCCGATTCCAATCGATCTTCATGATCTCATACGATAATATATATAAAGAATTTCATGTTTTAGCACTAAGACGGCATACCGTTTCGGCTTTGAGGAGCCTCATCAGTTGCAGCACATACAATGAACACACATGAAAAAATACTATATATGGATGAAAGCAAAAAAATTCATTATATGCTAATTGCATGACGTAGCTTTCGCTTTGGAAGTCAATACAATGCAGTGAATGCTTTTCAGAGTACTATACATCAGCGGTATCATAAGTTGATCAATAAAATAAAAAAGAGAGAAAGCACCGCCGCGTGTTATCCTCAAAAGATCAATAAATAAACTAGAGATGTAATTCAACCAGGACTTTCTATTACACCTATCTGCCTCTCTGTACATAGAGAATTTCATGTTTCACCATTACAAGACGGCATACCGTTTTGGCTTTTTTTTATCGCATTATCAGTTGCAGCACATACAATGAATACACATGAAAATTATATTATATATAGATTAAAGCAGAAAGAATATTAAAGTAGACAGTTCTGGTTAAATCACATCTCTAATTTTTTCATTGATCCTCTGAGGATCCCAGGCGGAAGTGCTTCATTTCTTGTGTATTTTATTGATTAACTAATGATCCCGCTGATGTATATTACACTGATAAGATTTCACTGCATTGTATTTACTTCGAAAGCGAAAGCTACGTCATGCAATTAGCATATAGTGAATTCTTTCTGCTTTAATCTATATATAGTATGTTTTTTCATGTGTATTCATTGTATGTGCTGCAACTGATGAGGCTTCTCAAAGCCGAAACGGTATGCCGTCTTGCAGTGATGAAGCATGAAATTCTCTATATATAGAGGGTCAAATAGGTGTAATAGAGTCCTTGTTGAATCACATCTCTAATTTATTTATTGATCCTCGAGGATCCCAAGCGGCGGTGCTTCCTTTCTTGTTTATTTTATTGATCAACTAATGATCCCGCTGATGTCTATTACACTGAAAAGATTTCACTGCATTGCATTGACTTCGAAAGCGCAAGCAACGTAATGCAATTAGCATATTGAATTCTTTCTGCTTTTAATTAAAATAGTGTTTTTTCATGTGTATTCATTGTATGTGCTGCAACTGATGAGGCTTCTCAAAGCCGATACGGTATGCCGTCTTGCAGTGATGAAACATAAAATTCTCTATATATAAAGAGAGGTAGATAGATGTAGTAGACATCTTTTATATCCGCTGATTAATTGTTTCTTTATACTACATTCATCTTCATTAATTATCAGTTTTTGGTAAATAAAAATAAGAAAAATAAATTTCCAAATCAAGAAAAATATGATTAAAAAATTGAGAATAACATAATTTTTTATGTCTTTACGCATATCATCACTTTTCTGTGATTGGCACTATAAAAATTATATCATCTGCCGATTAGTATCGCTCTCCTGTTTTCGAATTGTTCCAGAACGATTTAATTTTTTGAGTATTATGTCTGGTTGGAAACAAAATATTCGCAGTGATTGATCGTGAAACGTAGATAATCATATCCTTACATGCTTTAATCCCGCTATTCCTTTTTTAAATTTTGGAAAATAATTAAAAATTGTAAAATCTTAAATAATATTCACTTTTCCACATATCTGATACAATCACAGAACCTAGTTTTATATATTTTTAAATTTTCTTTGGACGATGCTTGCTCATTCTGGTATTCGAATGCGACGAAGAAAACGTCTTTAATCTCTACAGGTTAAACATTAAAATATTAAATATTATTTAAAGATTATTCATACACCCAAGAATAGGTAAATAAAAAAATCTTTATAAGTTGAAGTCGCAATCCTTCAAATCACGTTTTAGTTTTAAACGAACTTCATTCCTTGCATGATCTGCAAAAAAATTGCAATTGGGAATTTTTAGCTTTTAACTCAATCTTAAGTTTTAAATAGTTTATATTGATCCATTATTGATAAATAATTACTGAAGCTTTATCAAAGAAAAGAGGATTTTTTATATTTCGATAACTTCTGTTCGCATCTTCAGAAAATTACAATGTTTTTTATTTTATTTTTTATGTACATCTTAAAATATGCATGTGCATTATAATAAATATAAAAATAAAAAAAACTGTAATTTTCTGAAGATGCTAACAGAAGTTAGCGAAGTATTAAAAAAATTCTCCTTTCTTTGATCCAGCTCCAATAATTATTTATCAATTTTAAGTTTTCGTTGGTATATTCTTTCGGTGAATTTCATCATAATAATTATATAAATATGAAAGCATTGCTTGTTGAAACGCATATCTCTGTTGCTGGATATCAATGCCAATTTCGATTTTGACAGATTGTACAAGTCGTATAAAGCTTACTTTGGTCATCTGAAAATGGTACATGATATATTTTCGAATAACAAAAGCATTTTAGAAAAGGGATTAAACACAAGTTTGAGTGTTTAAAGATTGTAAAATGGGTTAGAGATTACAGCGGTAATGGGACAAAATGAAGTTTATAAGGACTACTTATCTATTAATTAATGAAAATAAATTAGTAGGGTAATTATTGCGATCAAACAACATAAAAAACCCGGATTGTGATTATATCAGATATGATAAAGGAAATGTGAATTTTTATATTTACATTTTCTTCAAATTCTTCCGGATCTGGAAAATAATTTTTCTTATTTTTATTTTCAAAAATTGAGTTTTCTCATTTTTGTTGTCTAAATACCTATCATTATTGACAAAATGGATGTTAAAGAAAGAATTATTCCACTAGAACCATAATTGCAGACACGGAAATCTATTTTATAAACAGCTTCCTGTGCTTACTTTAAATTCTAAGTTGTCGATTATATAACAATTGCATTGAGATTAGTTGGTTTGGGGCACAGGTGTTGATGAGGTCAGTAGTTAGCGAATCGATTTGATTGAGTTTTAATTTGGAAAGGATAGGTCAATGAAACAGATTAGAAATGGGTGTACATTAAATTTGACAAAATTTATAGCGGTGATAATTTGAACGATCGTGACATGAGATACGGATTATGCAGAGCTTATCGTGATACCCGTGTATGTGGGCCAAAATTTACATCATCAGATACGGACTATGCAAAGCTTATCCTGATACGCGTGTATATGGGCGGGGATAATAAGTGGTCTTTTATTTGCTAGGGGTTTATGCCTTAGTGTTTTCAAAGTATTTGAGGTTGGGAATATTTCAGGGTTGATTGCCAGGAACTTAGTAGTAAATTGTTCAGTGTGTTGTTTAAATGCGGATGTTTCAGGGGAAAAGTGTTGTCGATAATCTACTTGTATAAAATTATAAAAATGTATCCTCTAAAGAGATTCTATCAGAAAGCAAGAAATGACAGCAAATAAAATTTTTGCCGAATAAAATTAGGATCATAAGGAAAGCACGCTGTTAGTTTAAAGAGGCTGGGTCCGTGCTACTACGTTAGCAAATTCTCGGAGATGCCTTTTAAATATATCACAAGGCAGCCGAAACGACTGATGGTAGTTCACCCTACTGATGAGTGTTGCCGGCTACCATCAGATCTTCTAGGAGTGATAAGGAAGTCTGCTCTGCATGTAATCGAACTCTGGTTTTTGGTAACATCTACAATTATGAAACTGAAGCTTATTAGCTCCTGGAGCACAGTTTAACACATTCTGCGATTAAATTATAAAAACGTATCCTATAAATGGATCCTGTGAGAACTCAAGCAGCGACAGCAATTAAAATTCCTGCCGAATAAAATTTGTATGATCCGGAAAGCACGTTGTTAGTTTAAAGAGGCTATGCTCATGCTACTACGTTAGCAAATTCTCGGAGATGCCTTTTAAATATATCACAATGCAGTCGAAACGACTGATGATAGTTCACCATACTGATGAGTGCTGCCGGATACCATCAGATCGTCTAGGAGTGATAAGGAAGTCTGCTCCACAATTAATCGAACTCCGGTTTTTGGCAACATCTACGATTATGAAACTGAAGCTTTCTAACTCCCGGAGCACAGTGTTACACAATCTTATAAAAATTATAAGAATGTATTTAATAAAGGAATTTTGTGAGAAAGCAAGCAACGACATCAATTAAAATTCCTGCCGATAAAGTTAGGATGCTTAGAAAATCACGTTGCTAGTTTAAAGAGGTTAGGTCCATGCTACCATCACATTCTCAGTGATGTCCTTTAAATATATAACAAGCAGCCGAAGGATTATTCAAATCGTATCGTGATATTTGTTTATATAGGCGCGGTTAATAAGTGGTCTTTCTATGCAAAAGTTAGATGAGGCTGAGGTTATTTTAGTGTTGATTGCAAAGAGCTTAGTAGTAAATTGTTCAGTGTTGTTTGATTGCAGATGATTCATGGGGAGACAAAAAATGTTGTCGATAGTCTACTGATAGGGTTTAATCGATACGATTGCTAAAATTGGCGTGGAATGGATTTTAGGTGATAGTTCAAAGACTTTTTTTTATTAAGCGCCATTTACACGCATTTAATTGCTTTACGTTGATACTTGAAAGGTCGGAATATATTACATAAGTTATCATTTAGCATAATTTTAAAGAATCGAAGGGCACCGTGTAAGGATAAACTTGAAAGTTTTCAATATACGTATATGGCCGATTATACTTTACATTATTTTTGTTCAAAGTGGGGACGAAATGACCATGTGGAGGTTAGATGAAAGCTTAGATATTTATAGGAGGTGATGAATTAGATGGATCAATAATCTAGCAAAAATTTATCGAAATTAGCAAGGCGTAATTTTCACCGCGAAATTTAATGGCTTTGGTCTTCAGAATGTTGACAGTAAGGCTGTTTGTGATGCAATATAGGTTGAATCGGTCAAGTATGAATTGTGCGATTTGAATATAGACCGAAAATATCAGCAGGTCATCGCGAAATGAAAAATTTCGGAGTGGGTGGTGTCGGTTGCAAGCAAGCTGGTAGATCTTCAACAAAAAGTGAAAAGTAAGTGGACTTGGTATGTCACCTTGCAGGATTCCTTTATTATACGAATAAAGAAACGCTATCAAAAATGCACACTTTATTCGGTAACAACATACGATGTAATGAACAAGGAAGGCCTTGGATATGTGATATTAAAAATAAGGATTTTAATGAGAATTTTATGATTGATATGATCGAAAGTCGGGATAGTTGGAAAGGCAACGTGAAAGCATAGATGAGAAGAATTTGAAAGAATAATTAAGGATTGCCATACCGCGATATACATTTAGATATGAAGAAACCCCAGAACCTTTATATAGTACACGCCGGTTAAGTTTTGGAAGGATTTGTTTTGCCGGGTACTTCTCGGATGCGTTGGAGCTATTTATAAAAATCTGATTTGTGTTTACTTATAAAAGAGCTTAAATTGCCAGTGTCAACATAACAGGAACACTTTAGCGGAACACTTTGTCACTTTAACAGGAACATAATAGGATATGAGATTAATAGTGCTTGGCCCATGTTCATTTATATTCATTTATATCGCTTGATGTTCATTTATATTCATTTATATCGCTTGATGTTCATTTATATTCATTTATATCGCTTGATGTTCATTTATATCGGAAACAATCATTTTACTTCTTAAAAACAAAGAATTGGCAGCAGATATTTTTTAAGAGGTTGGGACATTAATATTCCATTTTGATGTTCTTCTGACAACAACATATAATAATATTAGTATATAATCTAATTCTATTTTCCGATGAATATTTTCATCAAAATAATTTTTTGTTCTTAATGTTCCCTGTACATCAATTGTGTTTTCACAAAAAAACAAATGTATCATTGGCATACCTAATCCACATAACAATTCCATCCATCCCAATTAAATAATAGAGATTAGCGAAATATCAACTAAATTTTCTCATTTTTTGATCCAGCTCCAATAATTCTTTATCAATAATGGATCATTATCAACCATTTACATTATTTATGAACTAATTTGAGTAAGAACTTATTTACGAGAACTAATGAGTTCGTATATCTCATTAGATCTACAAATATGATGGGATCTGTAAAACAATTATAAGTAATAAGTCATCATATAAGAACTTACTAAGTAACCACGAGAAAATTTAATCAATTTGTCAAATTTAATCAATTTGATTAATCTATTAATCAATTTAATCAGTTTTGTCAAATTTAATCAATTTGTCAAAAGGCTCAACGTAATATACACATCAAGTGCAATTTTTGAAGTAAATTCCGAAATATTTTGTAGTTTTTTGTTGGGCTTTATTAGCCGATGAACCTTAAAGGCTAAAATTGCTTCATAAAGGTATTATAAAGGCATAAAGATATTAAATGTTTTTAATTTTTAAATTATAAATATTCTAAATTTAGCAATTTTCAGCTTTCTGTTCTTGTTGACTTGAGAACCGACTTCTTAGTCGTTGCATAAAAATCAGACAAAAATTTAGACAATGAGCATATTTACATAAAAATATATAATTTGAGTACAACGAAACACAAACATTATAATCTGCAAAGAAATCTTTAAAGCAATATAAAGGAACATTGAACATGAGCAGAAAACTACTAAAATTATGATGTCATATTTCTCCATTCACGTTTTCGTTCAAATTAAACTCTGTGTCATGATATCCATCTTCTTCGTCGTCATCTGCATCATCGCTCATCCATTTGTCCATTGATCTTCTTCTAGCATTCATAAAAAAGTTCGACACCGTACTAACTTGAAGTCCAAGCTGTCTTGAGATTGTTATTTGCATTTCTTTAGAGGGTCGCTTGGTCTCTTTGAAAATTGCTTGTAAAGTTCTTCTCTGTATGTCGGTAAATACTAAGCGTGAACGCTTTTTTGATTGTGTGATTAAGGACGATTCTTTTTCTACTGTATTTGCAGGCACCGATTTACTGAAGTATATATTATTGTTATCAAAATTCTCATGCTCATTTTTGATCCCGAAAAAATCATTATGAACATACGACGAGTTCTGCTGTTGGTCATTCTTCAACATTGTATCACACGCTGGAGTACTTTTTCGTTTTTTAACTGAATGATCAAATAAATTATAATTAAATATGCTAAGATATACATATTCCATTATATAAATATGATTATATTATATAAATATGATTATATTCTTTGCATTAGAATAAGATACTAGATAGTTATTTCAGAGGAAATACATCATTAGCATGTATTTGGCCCCGCTGCTATGTTGGGTAGAGGAGTTAGGGGCCGAAACCTGATAGCATAGCAGTTCCTCCTGATGACCTCTAATTCTTATTCTGATACAACGTCTGTTATTTATTAGTCAATTCATAAAAATGACGTTTATTTTAAATTTTATTTTTTATTTTATTTTTTTTAACTTGATTTAAATTATAGAAAATCTAAAAACAATTTTTAATTTTATTATTTAATTATTAAATTTTGATTTAGCATTATTATGTTTTGTTTATTTTATAATTATATTAAATACGTAGACTCAGTTAGCTGATTTAATAGTATATAATCATATATTATGTATATAAGATATCCATATTCCATTATATAAATATGATTATAATATATAGATAAATAAAACAATAATATATTATTATGTAGACAACGTTACAAGCATAGCTCAGAGTTGCCGACAAATCGATAGTGAAAATAAAAGAAAAAGAGAAAAACAAAAACAAATCAGTCAACAATTTAAAATAATCTGTCGTTTAAAGAGCTCACAAGTTGCCGCATTTACAATATCATCGCTTAAACGAGTCCATTTATTATTTGTTGTCTAAATTGAATCGTCATAGAATGTACTATTCGTCGGCGACTAAGATAAAACAAGTGACCTCGCAAAGCTCGAGTTGATCGAATGTTGAAGAGCTCACGCAACACATTGTGCTCATTGTGAAATACCTCCCAGAAAAATAAAAGAACGTGCAACAGGACATATTGGCAAACAAGAAAAATTCAATACTACACCGAGATATCTTTCGGTAGAGTTATTTTAATCGAATGTTAATAATCTGAGTTCATTCTGATCATCGAGGGTGGGATTTAATAATGATATTGCAACAGCCTCGAACGTCAAGCTGTTTTAATATCGTCTTTCATGATACAACATCGTAGCATCATCGAACACAATTGCGTGACTAGTTCATAGGGGATGATCAGCGACAGTAGACTTTCCCACCATCTTTAAGCCTTTCTATGATCTCTTATTCCCGTTTTTAAAGAGCGACCCGACTGACAAAAATAGCACACATTGCAGTCTGAGCATCTTAACATATAAACAGCGACAACCTTTTATAAGATGGATCGACGAGATGACCTTGTTTTTGAAAATAGAATTTGGTCACTTTTTTTCAGAAGCAATGACATGAAAAGGTAGATCTGATTTCTCTGTCAACTTTTTAAGTTATTGTACATTTTTGTATTTTTTCTTTGTATCATAGATGCCTTTGAAAATGTCTACAAACGGTAGGCGAAATATTGAAAAAATAATTCTGTTTTCTTCGTTTCAATGCCGGATATGATTTTTCTCTCAATAATGTATTATTTATATAATTTTTATACAAAAAATATTTACAAAGAATATTTTTACAGCCTAAACATACATTATTTTTTGAAAAGACAATAAATAAATTGGGTTACAAACAATATATCAAACAGATACTATAGATCAACAACTCACGAGCCGCAGACAAAGATAAAAGTTACTACCACGCAAACAATATATTACACAGTTTATCATAAAATTTTTAAAATAAAAAGGAACGCACGAACATCAGTTGCATTGATTGTTACAAGACGCGATAATAAACAGTTCTGTTATTTAACAAATATACTATCAAGGCTTCAACCACGACGAGCTTCTTCCTGTAAAGAAGCTTGACAACCTGGTCTGTATCACAATTTAAGCAAT
Organism: Pomphorhynchus laevis; assembly: GCA_012934845.2. NCBI lineage: Eukaryota > Metazoa > Acanthocephala > Palaeacanthocephala > Echinorhynchida > Pomphorhynchidae > Pomphorhynchus > Pomphorhynchus laevis. Next base: position 189,268 of record WNNJ02002222.1, on the reverse strand, counting down.
TTTCAAATTTAGCAATTTTCAACTTTAGCAATTTTCAGCTTTTTGTTCTTGTTGATTGATAACCGATTTCTTAGTCGTTGCATAAAGATTAGACACAAAAATTTAGACAATGATCATATTTACAAAAAAATAGATGAACTCTTTCATCTTCCCCCTGTCTCACCTGCCGAAGTCTCATCTATTCTCACGTCCTTGCCCAACAAAACCACACATGCCGATCACCTGCCTACTCACATACTTAAATCCATATGCTCATCGATATCCCCTTTTCTCACAACTTTGTTTACCTCGTCCATCCACTGTCGTATATTCCATTCACACTGGAAATCCGCCATCGTTCGTCCCCTCCTTAAGAAACAATCGCTCGACCCATCCCTTCCTTCTAGCTATCGCGTCATTTCACAACTCCATACTGTTTCTAAGCTCTTAGAACACATAATCTTAATTTCGATCAACGTGAATCGCTCTTCATCCAATCTGTACCCTCGTTTCCAATCCGCTTTCAGCTCTAATTACTCCACATAAATCGCATGCATGAAAGTTTACCACGACCTACTCATTTCTCATGACAAGGTTCTATATAAGGTTCTCATCTCCCTCGAACTCTCCTCCGCCTTCAACATCGTCTACCATTCCTCCCTACTTTCTCGCCTTCGCTATAATTATGGCTTTTGTTCCTTCTCCGTAGCATGGTTTGCCTCATATCTATTCGACCGCTCTTTTCGAGTCTGATCAAATTCATCATCCTCTCCTCCCATCCCTATTTTATGCGGGGTCCCACAAGGTTCAGTCGCAGGTCCCTTGATTTTCTCTCTTCGGCCTAGCGATCTTTCTCCGTTTATCAAACCTTACTCCTTAAACGTCGTGCAATACGCCGATGACATCCTCATCCATGCTCATGCACCCACACATCGCATGCACGATATCGGCATTTATGCCTCAAACTGTCTTTCATCTATATACAAACGTCTCTTCAATATCCAACTCGTTCTAAACCCAGGCAAGTTTAAATTAATTGTGGATCCTTCCCCGTCAATCTAACATATATCCTCAACCTGTATATTTTGCCTAATCAATCATCCCCATAATTCACAATTTCACTTTCTAAGTTTCCATTTCGATGATCACATTTCTTTTAAACCCTTCGTTCGTGACAAGGTACGCTCGTCCAACTTAATTCTCTGTGATATCCGCCGTATCCGCCCCTTTATCGACTTCTGTTCTTGTAGTTCTCTTTCATCGATTCTCTACCCTAAAATCGATTACTGTCTTAGTCTTTTGGCCAATTCTCCAAAATCCATCATCCTACCCCTACAACGCATCATCAACTCCGCCGTTCGAGTACTCTTATGTCTCCGTAGCTTCAACCAAACATCCACATATATTGCTCAACCCTCCTGGCCCAACATCCACATAGGCATTCAAGTCCGCCTTCTTTTTGTAACTTTTCGTCTCATCGCGGTAGGCTCCACATCGTTCATCAACCTTCCTTTTTAAAAAATATTTATTTTAACGTAACAAATCAGTGCCAGCGCACGCTTACATGACCACAACAAAACAAAAATGTAAATCATACGTCGAGAAGATGTGAGCAGAGGAAGTGTTTGAATGTGATAAAAGAGAGAGCGCGGCGGACGTAGAGAGAGAGTTGATTCCAGGCGAGTGGGGGCGGCGACGAGGGAGGATCGGATACCGTAGTTGTTGGAGTAATTGGAAACGTGGAGTAAGAGGGTATGACGGTAACGCATCGATAGCGAGGTGGGGCGAGTGTCGTCTAAGAAAGGAAGATTGATAAACGATGGGGAGCCGACAGCGATGAGACGAAAAGTTACGAGAAGAAGGCGGAGTTTGATGAGGATGTGGATGGTGGGCCAGGAGAGTTGGGCGAAATATGTGGATGTGTGGTCGAAGCGACGGAGACGAAAGAGCACTCGAACGGCGGTGTTGATTATTCGTTGTAGGGGTAAGATTATGGATTATGGAGAATTGACGAAAAGGCTAAGGCAGTAATCGATTTTAGGAAAAAGAAGCGTTGAAAAAAGAGACATACAAGAAAGGAAGTCGATAAGGGGGGGATACGGCGGACGTCACGGAGAATTAAGTTAGACGAGCAGACCTTGTCACGGACGAAGGGTTTAAGGGAAAGGTGATCATCGAAATGGAAGCCTAATAAAGTGAGATTGTGTACTATTGGGATGATTGATGAGGCAAAATATACAGTGGGAGGAGATATGTTTGGTTTACGGGGGAAGAACCACATTATTTTGGACTTGTCGAGGTTTAGAACGAGATGGAGATTGGAGAGACGTTTGAAGATAGAATAAATACAGTTGGAGGCAGAAATGCCGATATTGTGTATGCGATGTACGTGTACATGAGCATAGATGAGGATGTCATCGGCGTATTTAATGATGTTAAAGGAGAAAGGTTTGATAAACGGAGAGAGATCACCAAGCAGAAGAGAGAAAATCAGGGGACCTAGGACTGAACCTTGTGGGACCCCGCAAAAAATAGGGATGGGAGGGGATAATGATGAATTTGAACAGACGCAAAAGAAATAGTCGGATAGATATTAGGCAAACCACGCTACGGAAGAGGAAGAAAAGCCGTAATCATAGCGAAGGCGAGAAAGTAGGGAGGAATGGTAGACGATGTCGAAGGCGGGGGAGAGTTCGAGGGAGATGATAACACTATATAGATCCTTGCCATGAGAAATGAGTAGGTCGTTGTAAACTTTCATGCAGGCGATTTATGTGGGGTAATTAGAGCTGAAAGCGGATTGGCAACGAGGGTACATATTGGATAAAGAGCGATACACGTTGATCGAAATTAAGATAATGCGTTCTAAGAGCTTAGAAACAGTATGAAGTTGTGGAATGACGCGATAGCTAGAAGGAAGGGATGGGTCGAGTGATTGTTTCTTAAGGAGGGGACGAACGATGGCGGATTTCCAGTGTGAAGGGAAGATACGACAGCAGATGGACGAGGTAAACAAAGTTGTGAGTAAAGGGGATATCGATGAGCATATGGATTTAAGTATGTGGGTAGGCAGGTGATTGACATGTGTGGTTTTGTTATGCAAGGACATGAGGATATATGAGACTTCGGTAGGTGAGACAGGGAGAAGATGAAAGAATTTCGGACGGATGAGGCTAGGCGTGGCAGAGTGGGATAGGACGGAGACCGGGGTGTGAAAGAGCAACGTGGATACTTTGGTTGGAGAAATGACGAATAATCATGGGGATTGTTGTTGCAACACTAACTATGGGTATAGTATTGGTAGACGACATTCGCCTCACCTCTATATCACTGGGTTCCCATCATTCCCTCTTACTCCACTTTCCCAATTTCTCCAACAACTACGGTATCCGATCCTTCGTCGCCGCTTCCTCGCCTGGAATCAGCTCTCTCTCAACGTCCGCCGTGCTCCCTCCTTAATCACATTCAAACACGTCCTCCTTGGTTAATGTTATACTAATCTTGGAAGTATAGCATTCAAACCGATCCAAGTCTTGGCTAAAATAACTAACATTATTTCAGACCTTATTGCTGAGGAGATATCATTAATGGATATGTCATCATATCATTGATGGGGGCGACATCATCCCTGTGGCATTTGCAAATTCCTCTACAAACAATTCAGTTTGTCCGACTCGCACAGCTTGCAACCCTTTCATGGGGATGCAAACTCAAATTCATTCAAGTATCTACAGATGACTCACATACCAACTGCGACAACTGTCGGAGATGGGTACACTGGGAGTCTAATTCCATTTTTTCTCATAGATGTGGTATAAATGGGTCTGAAGATAATATCCACATCACCGACAAATGCCCTATCAAGGCGTCATGCTGCAACTACGGCGAATATTATCCTGCATAGTACAGCAGGTGTTCCGGTTTAAAAATCTCAACAACGCCACATCGTGCCGGCGAAGTGACAACACTCCTCATCAGTAATGTCTCGATAGCATCACCATAACCACTTTACAAATCGAAATTGCTCAAAATTATTGACATTAAATGCAATAATAATATGTAGCAGCTTATCATTAGGTTGGTGGAAGCACTAATAACTCTTCTCTCATCGCATCCGGTACCTACTATACTGTCTAATAAGCGAACGGATTCAGTCAATTAACTTTCTGTCAAGATGACTAAAGGCCGAAAGTGGGAAATTCACAACGGAACCGTTGCATCGGGAAATGAAGATACTGCCTATACTGGCAAGGATAAAAAATCGATCTCTCTGCTAAGACTGGATGTGGGAAAGAGAATTTTCCCACCTCTGGTTCCAACTAGGGGGTTGGTTGCTATCTAGTAACATAATGCAATGGTAAGTAGTACCGAGCCGTTGCCATTGAGCATCATTCAGTAGAACTCGGGAGGTGCTTCTGCTCTTAGCATTTTAACTGGTCGCGATACATATGTAATAGTTCTTCAGGGGACTAGATCTATCCGGTTACCCCAGTGCATTTCTTGATTTTTACCAAAGTACATAATTATCCACTTTACGCCGCACATAACCCCACTCACTCCTCTTAATCTCAAGGTCTCCTAACCTTAGTTAAGAACAATTTAATATCTTCCCTCTAACTGAACTACTCTTGTCTAGCCATATCTTGCTTAGCGATAACACTCTGGAAGAACAATAAATGTATCAGCATCGGCAATATCTATATTCGACTGGGAAAGATTCACAAAAACCGTGACATCCTGTATCGTATATTGGGCAGCGGTTATAGCATGTTACTTGGTGACTTGAACGACATAACTAGTCGTTAGATTAATGCTGCACAAGCAGAGCCAGTAACGATTATCCTATTCACAATCACCTTTCTCTACTTTTCATGGCACAACATCAAATTATCTCCTTGATATACTACAGCTACATGAGAAGTGGATGTTAAAGTCCTTTCCTACAGAGCAGTCGCACCAACAATTGTCTACCTAGCACGACCTATTCCGTTGGCTGTTAAGGGAAGATACGCTGTTGCGAAGGAGATACCAATTTGATCCAATAAGAGTGGCCTTTTCCAGACAGCTATCCGACTATTTCCTGTTGTAGGAAATGCGAGTATGACCATATTTATTTCCTATCTCATTTCACAAACTACCGGGATCCTTGCCACTACATATAAAGGTCAAATTTTCAATCGCAGTCAGACAAAGTTCAAGGCCTACGAAAAATTTTACACCTTCCCAATACCTCTGTTCCCTCAGACAGGCTCTCTCGAATGAGTATTGGACTTCTAGATTTAGGCTCTAGCTGAGCAGGGATACGGCGAGCATTGCTCGTCTTAATCCTTAGCAATCTTTTTTAAGATATTTATGAAAGAAAAATTTGTTTGCAGGAAGGTGAGAACATCGGGTTGTATTGGTAGCTTTGGCCTTTATAAAGTTCAAGAGGACTCACTATCCCTTCACAATGATTGAGCCACTTAATTTTTTAATCAATCATCTTGGGGTGACTTCAAGAGTAGGGACTTATCGGTCACTGATATTCTTAACTCATGGGAACAATTAGGGCTACCCCTAGAGCCCATGTGTCACTTAAAACTCGCGCCTGCAATAATAAAAACAAATTTTATTTGTAATTAAATTTTAAAACTTGATTCTTTTGGATAGACTAGGCCCGACCGTATTTCACTTTTCTCGATTCGTATTTTAGCTCCAGTGCTATGTGGTGGCTTAACACAAATATTTTGTTACAGTTTGAGTCATTAATGTATTCCTGAGTTATGGCGAATAAAAAAAATATTTTTAAAGTGGCAAATGCGTGCCAGCGCACGTTTACATGACCACAACAAAACAAAAATGTAAATAATGTGTCTAGAAGGTGTGAACGGTGGAGGTGATAAAGGAGGGAGCGCGGCGGACGTTGAGAGAGAGTTGATTCAAGTCAAGTGGGGCGGCAACAAGGAAGGATCTGATACCGTAGTTGTTGGATTAATTGGAAACGTGGAGTAAGAGGGTATGACGGGAACGCATCGATAGCGAGGTGGGGCGAGTGTCGTCTAAGAAAGGAAGGTTGATGAACGATGGGGAGCCGACAGCGATGAGACGAAAATTTACGAGAAGAAGGCGAAGTTTGATAAGGATGTGGATGGTGGGCCAGGAGAGTTGGGCGAAATATGTGGATGTGTGGTCGAAGCGACGGAGACGAAAGAGCACTCGAACGGCGGTGTTGATTATTCGTTGTAGGGGTAGGATGATGAATTTTGGAGAATTGGCGAAAAGGCTAAGGCAGTAATCGATTTTAGGAAAAAGAAGCGTTGAAAAAAGAGACATACAAGAACGGAAGTATATATGGGGGCGGATACGGCGGATGTCACGGATAATTAATTTAGACGAGCGGACCTTGTCACGGACGAAGGGTTTAATAAAAAGGTGATCATCGAAACGGAGGCCTAAGAAAATGAGATTGTGAACTATGGGGATGATCGATGAGGCAAAAGATACAGTGGGAGGAGATATGTTTGGTTTACGGGGGAGGATCCACATTATTTTGGACTTGTCGGGGTTTAGAACGAGATGGAGATTGGAGAGACGTTTGTAGATAGAAGAAAGACAGTTGGAGGCAGAAATGCCGATATCGTGTATGCGATGTGCGGGTGCATAATTATAGATGAAGATGTCATCGGCGTATTTAATGACGTTAAAGGAGAAAGGTTTGATAAACGGAGAGAGATCACCAAGCAGAAGAGAAAAAAGCAGGGGACCTTGGACTGAACCTTGTGGGACCCCGCAAAAGGTAGGGATCAGAGGGAAGGATGATGAATTAGAACAGAAGCGAAATGAACGGTCGGATAGATATGAGGCAAACCACGCTACGGAAGAGGAAGAAAAGCCGTAATCATAGCGAAGGCGAGAAAGTAGGGAGGAATGGTAGACGATGTCGAAGGCGGAGGAGAGGTCGAGGGAGATGAGAACACTATATAGAGCCTTATTTCGAGAAATGAGTAAGTAGTTGTAAACTTTCATTCAGGCGATTTCTGTGGAGTGATTAGATCGGAAAGCGGATTGGAAAAGAGGGTATATATTGGATGAGGAGAGATAAGCGTTGATCTGTATAAAGATGGGGCGTTCTAAGAGCTTAGAAAAAGTATGGAGTTGTGAAATGACGCGATAGCTAGAAGGAAGGGATGGGTCGAGTGATTGTTTCTTAAGGATGGGACGAACGATGACGGATTTTCAGTGTGAAGGGAAGATACGACTTCGGATACAAAGTTGTGAGACACGGGGATATCGATGAGCATGTGGATTTTAATATGTGAGTAGGCAGGGGATTGGCAGGTGAGGTTTTGTTGGGCAAGAACATGAGGACAAAACACTGTAAATTTTCATGCAGGTCGAGGGAGACCTGCATGAAAATTTTTACCTGCATGAAAGTTTACAGGGAGAAGATTAAAGAGTTCCGGAAGGATGAGGCTAGGCGGGGCAGAGTAGGATAGGATGGAGACCGGGGTGTGATAGAGCAACGTGGATACTTTAGTCTGGATAAATGACGAATAATTATGGGCATTGATGTTGCACGGCGAAGATGAACGAGCCAGGATTGAGTTAAAAGTATGCCATAAAGTCTTAGAGTTGAATGAAGTGATGATTTATGCTGCCAGAAGGAGTTGCATTTGGTACGTAGTATGTTGAGATAAGACCGGCGAAGAGCAAGATAGGAATCACGGAAATACGGAGTGATCGAGCGGAAATCACGTCTGAGAGAGCGGTGATAGTCTCGAAAAGCATGGCGGAGTTGACGTTTTGAGAGTAGGCATTGGATGTCAAACGATGGTGCACGGTGCAAGCGACGGTATGGGTGAGACTCGAAGGGCAAGATAAGGTCGAGAGTGGATGTGAGTTCAGAGTCGAAAAGAAAGGCGAGATCGTGATGAGATGAATATGTTTTTGTGGGATAGGATAAAGACGATTTGAGTAAGGTAGATCGGAGAAGGGAGAGGTCAAGATTTCTCCAAGGGCGACGTAGGATTGTAGGTGTGTGAGGAGGGGTGTGGTTGTGAGTGAGATCAAGGGTGACGAGAAAGTGATCGGATAGACCAGGATTAGAGATGGGCAGTGAGGTGTAGGTAGCAAAATGATCGAGGACAGCGATGATGTCGAGTGCCCCACCAAGGATATGTATAGGGACAGTGGAGATTAGTTTGTAATTGTAGTTTTATAGAATGTTGATGAACCGGATGTAATCCGTTGAAGAGGGGTGGTCTAGGCGGATGTTGAAGTCGCCTAGAACGAGTGAAGGGATTGAGGACCAAGAACAATGAGAAAGGAGGTCAGCGAGTTTAGTAAAAAATAAGGATGTAGGAGCTGATGAATCAGGACGGTATACAATAGCGAGATCTAGAGTGATCGTGTTAGAAGAACGGCAGGTGAGCAATTCAAAAGAGCAAGGTGTGAAAGGGGGATTGATTTTGCGAAGAGACGCGGGGTGACGCGCGCATGCGACGATGCCGCCATGATTAGAGAATTTAGAAGGGTATAAGCTGAGGGGGCGGGCGGATTCGACTAGGGAGCAACCGGCAGAGAGCAGACGGCGAATGGAAAGGTCGTCGGAATCTGAGTGCCAGGATTCGGTGAGGCAAAAGAGATCGATGGATTGCTTGGTGAATAGGTTGAGGATAATATCGGATTTATTGAGAATAGATCTAGTGTAAGGAGGCCGAGGCGGAAACCGTGTGTGGTGGCGAAAGAGTCTAGTGGAGAAGACACATAGGGGAGATGGAGCGCCATCGAATTTTGGGACGGGTGTGGACAACTTGAAAATTTCCGTCTATGTTTCGGATGGAGAGTGATGTTTCGCCGTTTTCCTCGCGACGCTGTTTTTTGATGCGGGCAGAAGAGAGTTGTGCGATTTCAGAAGGGGTGCGATCAGGGAAAATTCGAGTTGTTGAAGATGTCATGAATTTAAATCGTTGAGAGAGGACAGAAGACGTGTGAGAGCAATGCTTAACAACAATTTGTAGAAGAGGAGGCTGGGAAGGATTATATTGAGAAGATTTGTTTAGACGGATGAATGCGACAGGAGAAATGTCCTTGAAAAAGGATGGTTTATCCGCAGGAACAATATCCGCAGGAACAATAGCTACTGTTGTTCCTCTAGATAAGAGGATTCCAGCTCAAGCATGCTCAGATTTTCGTCCAATAAGTTTCACGAGTATTTTTTCAAAGATACTTGAACGTATTATTGCTAAGAGACTACATCTACATTTTGTTTGTATTCATGTCCTTGTAAACTCTCAACACGGTTTTAGGCCAGTTTGCTCTTGCTTGACCAATTTATTACAATCTCGTAAAGAATGGGTGGATGCTCTCAGTGATGGTAACTCGGTTGATGTCGTATTTTTGGACATTTCTTGGGCCTTTGACATAGCCCCCATGAAGGAATATTATCATTATTATTTCACTGTGTTTCTCGTTAAATTTGTAATAAGATAAACAATTTTTTTGTTCAAAGATCCTTTAGAGTGCGTATTAATAGCACATCTTCAAAGAGCAGAAAAATTTCAACTGGTGTTCCTAAAGCTTCCGTATTGGGTCCGCTACTGCTTATTATATTCCTTAGCGGTTTTTTATGCTTCAAAAGTTCTCACTTAGAATTTGCTGACGATGTCAAAATTTGGAAGATTGTCAAGAGTTCGTCGGATTGCACTTCACTATAAAGTGATCTTGATTGTCGGTCAACTGGTCCTTTGCTCAATGTAACAAATGTATTATGATGATAACTAACAAGAGCAAATATTCCCTATACGTATAATATTCATGAATCTGAGCTAAGTAAGGTATTCATCACAAATATACGGGAATCATCGTTGACCAAACTTTTAAGACCAGATTAAACACGAATAATGTTTGTAGGAACATTATTTTGTACCATGGAAAATTATCTAAAAAATTTCGACTTCGCAACTGAGCGTGAATCTGAGCTAAGTAATGTATCCATCACAAAGATCTGGGAATCATCGTTGATCAAACTCTCAAGACCAGATTAAACACGAATAATGTTCATAGGAAGGCTCCACGTGCCTTATATTGTGTAAGGTTCCCCACTGAAGTTACTATGAGAAATAGTCGACAAGGAAGAGGACATTCTCTTTGTCTAGATATTTGGTACCATGAAAAATTATCTAAAAAATTTCGACTTTCCAACCGAGCGTGAATCTGAGCTAAGTAATGTATCCAGATCTGGGAATCATCGTTGATCAAACTCTTAAGACCAGATTAAACACGAATAATGTTCGTAGGAAGGCTATACGTGCCTTATATTGTGTAAGGTTCCCCACTGAAGTTACTATGAGAAATAGTCGACAAGGAAGAGGACATTTTCTTTGTCTAGATATTTTGTACCATGAAAAATTATCTAAAAAATTTCAACTTTCCCACCGAGGGTGTAACTTATGGAATGATTTACCCCCTTCCGTTGTGAATGCTGCGAGCTTTCAGGATTTTCAAAAAATGCTGATAAATTGTTTAATGAAGCCAGATGTGGTAAGTCAAATCGAGGCGTTTTATAAATAACCTTTTTCTTTCTTTTTCTTTCTTTTTTATTGTCGTGATTTAGCAAAACAGCCTCGTGGCTAATGCTCTGTATGTAATAATATTGCATTAAAAATATATTTTATTTCATTTCAGCTCCTGCCTTCAAAACTTTATTCGTGACTGTTGTAATACAACATTTAGAATTCTGCGTACAAGCGAGTTTCCCGATCACTAAAAAATAAATAAACGACCTCGACGCAGTTATGCGACGTGGATCTCGTATGTACATTAATCTCAAATGCTAATTGTATAAATATGCGTTTAACGATGCTAGATTTAAGTTATGTTAGGATTAGGCTTGTCTTACTTGACCTTTTATCCATTTGGGCGATAATTCACGAAGTGATAGGATATCTTTCTAGATTTGTGAAATACTGAGCGATTAGACAAAGGACCCGTGAAACTAAAATACTTATAGTTAATAATTAAAAATAGGTAAAAACGTGTTTTGGGATATGGATCAGATTTCCAAAAATATACAAAATTTTTATTTTTTAGATACTTTAAAAATTTAGATATTTTTAAATTTAAGAATTTAAATTAGAATAACGCTTTAAATTATATGCATCTATTTAACCTAATTGAATATACACAGATGTGAGATAGAATTCGTTCGATAATTCTAATGCTGTACTTTCAAAAATGTGATGCAGCCTAGAAAACGTTTTTTTGTGTGATACATTCAGTGAATTTCACATAGTTTCAGTGAAAGAGGAAATTCACGAAATTGTTAAAACTATAGTTGACAATATTTTACATGATTATCCGACAATAATTTTCGCAATTAGTATTCTATTGCATAGAATATAATCGGTAACAATCTTAAGTTAAGATACATCATTGCTTTTTCAAAAGATAGATAACAACGCCGGTGAACTGGAGACGAATCCATAGCTATTTGTAATCAATTGAGTTAAGTATGTTCACTAAATGACAATTTTGATGCAAGATGTATACCCAGATACTAATAAAAGGTGTTTGGGGCTATAAAACAGGTTTCCAAAAATTTAATGCAAAAAGTTTTCTTTTCTTTTCTAGATCAGGACACACTGGCTTGACTCTTTTTCTTGTGACATGAAAGATAAATCTTCTTAAGAAAATTTATCCTTCATGATAAATTTATCCATGATCAATTTATTCTCGTAACCAACAGATACGCATTTGTGCATATAAAGAATAACTAGAAGGTTTTGTAATTGAGTAAAACCGCCAAAAAAAGACAGAAATAAATAAGTGCACTTGATGTTTTTTTATAAACGCGCTTTGCTTCAACAACAAAGCTTCATCAGTAAATGAGTACCCATTTTATTCACAATGTCACACAGGCAACCGAAACGGCCAGTGAGTACTTCATTCTACTAATGAGTGTTGCCAGTACTCCTTGGTCGTCTAGAAGTAACATGGTGACTTAAAGTCGTAAATCGAAGTCAAGTCTATAAAGCAACACCATTTAGTATATATATACTAAATGGTGTTGCTTGATAGACTGGAATTCGATTCACGACTTTCAGTCACCATGTCACTTCTAGACGACCACTTCAGCATCGAAATGATGAGTACCCGGCAACACTCATCAGTAGAATGAGGTACACACTGGTCGTTTCGGTTGCCTGTGTGACATTGTGAATAAAGGCGTTTCCGACACTTTGCTTAATTGTCTGAGGCTTACGCTCTTAACCAGATCGAATTGCTGTGCGGACCATCCTTAAACACTAGGCAGAGGTTGTTATATATAGAATAGAATAGAAAATAGTATTTATTTAGAGTGGCCGTTATGGTAAAATAGAACCATTTACATGCCCACTATAAAAATTAAAAGACGAGTTTACGTCCGATGAATGTTTGAACTTGTAAGTAGAGTTATTGAATTGATTTCGGCCGAAAGTGTTATTTTAGTTCGTTTGCAAGAAGTATGGCGATCAAGGAAGTTTTGAAGTGTTTAAGCGACGTCAATGATTTTGTGTCTCGAGGAAGTTTGTTCCAAAGGCGTGGTGCAGCGATGGTGAACGCACGATATCCGTGATTACTGTTGTGACGGGGGACGAAAAACGAGTAGAAACGATGACTTCTTAGGGAGAGACCAGTCGTCATATTGGATGCGCTATCAGGAAGATATAGATAAGGAGGGTTGTGCCGGAATTTGATTTGCCATGCAAGTGTGAGAATTTGAGAGGTTATGCGGCTCGGAATGTCGAGCCAGTTAAGGATGCGGAGGGTGTTGGAGATGTGGTCGTACTTGCAAAGGCGGAAGATGACCCTAGCAGCCATGTGCAGAATCCTTTGAAGATAGTGAAATTGATATGCTGGACAGTTTACGAGAAGACCTAAGCAATATTCTAGACGAGGCATGAAAAGGCTGGAGATTAAAATAGCTGTCGATTTGACGTCGAGGTTTCTACGGACACTTCGAATGTCATGGAGGATGAGGGAGCATGAACTGATCTTGCTACGAATAAAAGACAGAAACGAGAGATTATTGTCAAAAGGGACACCGAGGATTGTCATGATAGTCACTTCTGGTAGACGGAAATTGTGTATGCATACTGGAAAATCGAGGGTGTAAGAGTGGCGCGGTGTTATCTACATCATGTTAGATTTCTCGTTGTTTAAAAACATACGGATTGAACAAAGATATGCGTGAATAACAGAGAGGCAAGACGATGCATCAGAAGCGAGGTTGGATGCAGATGTAAGTGTGCATGATGCATAGATTACTATATCGTCAGCGTACTGAATAACTTCAAAGCCGAAAGGGACCACGATGGAAGATAAATCACCAAGAAGAAGGGTGAAAAGAAGCGGCCCTAGAACGGATCCTTGTGGTACACCGCAGCTGAGAGGAACCGGCGCAGAAGAGTTGGAGTTGGAGACTACGTGATAAGAGCGATTTGAGAGGTAGGATTTGAACCAAGAAATGACATGAGACGAGAAGCAGTAACGTTGTTTGAGACATGAGAGAAGTATAGTGTGATCAACTACATCAAAGGCGGAGGATAAATCAAGTGAAATTACAAGGCTTACTAGATGTTTGTCAAGAGCAAGAAGTAGATCATTGGAGAGTTTTGTGCATGCGGTCATAGTAGAATGTTGTGGTCGATATGTTGATTGAAAAGGTGGAAACATAGAATTTGATGATATGTAGTTGCTTACCTGTCTGAGGATGAGACGCTCGAAAAGTTTTGAGATGGTCGGAAGGTTTGATATTGGTCTATAGGAGGAGGCGGAACTTGGATCAAGGTGATGCTTCTTTAATAATGGGCGAACTATGGCATGTTTGAACGACGAAGGGTAGTGTGATAAATGGATAGACATGTTGAAGACACTTGTGAGATGGTGTCTGATGGTGTCGACGAATGGTAGTGAGATGGGCTGATGGTGTCACTTAGTAACTTTAGAATGTATGTTGGAACAGGATCGAGAGGAGAGGTTGAATTGGGTAATCGTGCTAGGGCATCAGATACGCTTTCGATAGATAAAAGTGAAAAGTGAAACAGTTCAGTATGATATGGGGCAAGGTAGGAGAAACTAGAAGATAATATTACGTGGATTGAGGTCAAAGCTCGATTTATTTTGCGTTGCAAATGAGATGCGAATTGGTTGGAAGTGATAGAGATATATAAATTGTCTGAGGCTTACACTCTTAACCAGATCGAACTGCTGTGCGGACCATCCTTAAACACTAGGCAGAGGTTGTTGCTGAATTGTCGCTGCACTCGTTGGATCCTAAATGGATGCGGCAGGTATAATAGTAGTGCACGGATGTGCTGAGTAAACAACGGTCCAGGATTTTTTACGAAATACGGCAATTTAATACGGCATCACTTCTAGACGACCACTTCAGCATCGAAATGATGAGTACCCGGCAACACTCATCCGTAGAATGAGGTACACACTGGTCGTTTCAGTTGACTGTGTGATATTGTGAATATATATATACTAAATGGTGTTGCTTGATAGACTGGACTTCGATTCACGACTTTCAGTCACCATGTCACTTCTAGACGACCACTTCAGCATCGAAATGATGAGTACCCGGCAACACTCATCAGTAGAATGAGGTACACACTGGTCGTTTCGGTTGCCTGTGTGACATTGTGAATAAAGGCGTTTCCGACACTTTGCTAAATTGTCTGAGGCTTACGCTCTTAACCAGATCGAATTGCTGTGCGGACCATCCTTAAACACTAGGCAGAGGTTGTTGCTGAATTGTCGCTGCACTCGTTGGATCCTAAATGGATGCGGCAGGTATAATAGTAGTGCACGGATGTGCTGAGTAAACAACGGTCCAGGATTTCTTACGAAATACGGCATTTATACTAAATGGTGTTGCTTGATAGACTGGACTTCGATTCACGACTTTCAGTCACCATGTCACTTCTAGACGACCACTTCAGCATCGAAATGATGAGTACCCGGCAACACTCATCAGTAGAATGAGGTACACACTGGTCGTTTCGGTTGACCTGTGTGACATTGTGAATAAAGGCGTTTCCGATACTTTGCTAAATTGTCTGAGGCTTACGCTCTTAACCAGATCGAATTGCTGTGCGGACCATCCTTAAACACTAGGCAGAGGTTGTTGCTGAATTGTCGCTGCACTCGTTGGATCCTAAATGGATGCGGCAGGTATAATAGTAGTGCACGGATGTGCTGAGTAAACAACGGTCCAGGATTTCTTACGAAATACGGCATTTATAATAAATGGTGTTGCTTGATAGACTGGACTTCGATTCACGACTTTCAGTCACCATGTCACTTCTAGACGACCACTTCAGCATCGAAATGATGAGTACCCGGCAACACTCATCAGTAGAATGAGGTACACACTGCTCGTTTCGGTTGACTGTGTGACATTGTTAATAAAGGCGTTTCCGACACTTTGCTAAATTGTCTGAGGCTTACGCTCTTAACCAGATCGAATTGCTGTGCGCACCATCTTTAAACACTAGGCAGAGGTTGTATATGCCTATATATATGTTATCTAGCATGAGACTTTCGGGTGTGATCCTCGTAGGACCGTTCATTTAGATATTGTAATATAGCTATATTGTAATATAAATATATTTTAGATATTATAATTAGATACTTTTACTATATATATGCCTATATATTTTTTCTATATATATGCCTATATATGTTGTATATGCCTATATATATGTTATCTAGCATGGGACTTTCGGGTGTGATCCTCGTAGGACCGTTCATTTAGATATTGTAATATAGATAGATTGTAATATAAATATATTTTAGATATTATAATAAGATACTTTTACAATATATATATACAACTTATTAAACCTATTAAATATATATAACTTACTACAACCTATTATATATATTACAAAGGAAACAGCACCGCCGCCTGGGATCCTCGCAGGACCAATATATAAATAAAAGGTTTGATTCAACCAGGACTGTCTATTACACCTATCTGCTTTTCTCTATATATAGAGAATTTCATGCTTCTACACTGCAAGACGGCGTACCGTTTCGGCTTTGAGAAGCCTCATCAGTTGCATCAATACAGTGTATGCACATGAAAAACATACGATATATAGATTAAAGCAGAAAGAATTCACTATATGCTAATTGCATGACGTAGCTTGCTATTTCGAAGTCAATGCAGTGAATTCTTTTCAGTGTAATAGACATCAGCGGGATCACTAAATGACCAATATAATAGATTACAAAGGAATATATATATATATATATATATATATATATATATATATATATATATATGTTGTTACACCTGCCCTGGGACACTCACTGGTGTACTCATAAATATATCACTATGTTTTCCTCATGAAGAGGCATAAACACCAGGCAGCATTCTATATATCCTCATCAGACTAAGAAATAGAACCGAATTATTCTTGCATTATTCAAAGTCGCTACGTATGCCCAGTCATCCTATGTATGACGACAAACTTCACAACGGTATACGCGCTTCGATCTAACGGAGCTCATCAGTACCGTGACTTTAATAATCATCTATAGGCACCTTAACACACGCTTAAACAGTATTTAAAGCTCGAAAAACAGAACTACCCTTAATCTGAATCATCGGAGAGAGCATAAACTGGTGTTTATGCCTCTTCATGAGGAAAGCATAGTGATATATATAGGCATATACAACATATATAGGCATCTATATAGGAAAGATATATAGGCATATATATAGAGGTTGTAAAAGTATCTTATTTTAATATCTAAAATATATTTATATTACAATATATCTATATTACAATATCTAAATGAACGGTCCTACGAGGATCACACCCGAAAGTCCCATGCTAGATGATCGAAGTCCAGTTTTTTAGCAACTCATATGGATTTAAAATCAATAGTAGCCTGTTTAGGCTCCTGGACCACAGTTACAAGCGATTTTTCGCACTACCAATATATATATATATATATATATATATATATATATATATATATATATATATATATATATATATATATATATGGGGATTTGGCATATATTATAGGGGATGTGTTGGTATTCAAGCGACCTTGTTGAAATGAATGTCTGACAACGTCATAGGGTCCATTCACTTATGTTGCGTACAAGGCAAATTGAAAGGTTCACAATGGTATTGCGATTGTCACGCAGAACGTATAAGTTGTAGAGCTCATTACCACGTGGCATCGCGGATGCATAATCACCAAGGCAATTTAAGGCTTTGGTCAACAGTTGAATAAGATATGACAACATTAGAAAGCTTTATCTTTGAGTTACTCGTTACTGATATTTTGATTTTGTTTCATGTGCTGTGCTGTACAATGAGCGGTTGGAACGGCCTTTTTCGATCAAACCACTGTATACATAATAATAGTGAAAAGGATTTGTGTACCGTGAAGTACTCAGTATATTATAAACTGTGAAATAAAAACTGCATTCGTTTGTAAGATTAACCTAATAGTTTGAAGAGCTGTGAATTTGAGTAGATAATTAGCTGAGAAGTAAAGTTCTATCGATGATGCCAAGGCTTTGCTAAAATCGAAAAATGTACAATAAAGAAGTAAACACTTATGAAATAACGTAACTACCTTATTAATAATACTTTGTATTGTATCAACTATTTAGTGATTACTACGAAAACCGCATTGTTCAGGTAAAAGAAAGAATTCTCGATTGAGTCGTTTAGTTATCACTAGTGCTAAAAATATACGATTGATTTAAGAGTGTAATGTCTATTTATGAATAAGTTAAACCGACAAGTATTTATCTTCATAAAGTATACTTTTATTATTCAATTTCTCTAGTAGAAAGGTTGTGATTTTCACGGTAAGGAACTATTCGAAATAAATATTCCACTAGGACAAAATATCGAAAGTCAGCTTAATATATTCAACGCAGAGTAAACATCTTGGGACTTATCATTTTGTAAACTAAGCTAAGCTAAACGCTACTCTCTAATTGAAAAGTATGCATTCAAAGGATATGCATTCATCCTATATGATGGGCGAAATATACAATTACGTGTGTTGCATTAAGATTTATTGAGTATTGATTTGGGTGGGTTAGCCAATTATATTTTGGTGTTCGAGAGTTTATGATTGCTTTATTTGTCAAAGATGCCCGGACTGCTCTTTTGGCCGTGAATAGTTTCTTTCGTTCAAGATTGCATAAAACAATTATTTACATTACTTTCTGCCAAGGGATATCATTCTGATTAAATTTTATTTCTATATTAAATATCTGCTCATTTTATCAAGATATTCTATAAATCTACTTATTTGCGAGGTTTACGAGGTAACTTATTTCTTGAATGATTTGGAATATTTGAATATATTGATATGGTTATGTTGATAACAGTAGTGAATAACTGCACCCAGCTATTTATAATCACATTTGTTCATCAGTAAAAATTTTACAGCCTCCTCTACTTCTGTCTCACACACGACCACTCATACCGATACCGTTTTTGACAATTCCCCTGCATCAACACCTGACTTCGCATCGTATAATCCCATTCTTGAACGTACTCTCACACACACTTATCTTTCAACTACGGATCAAACTTCCATTCATCTTCATCATCCTAACAATACAAACGGTAAAGATTCTCAAATCGTACCTCCTCTTTCCTATTCCTCCCTATCTAAATACCTCTTATACTTCTTTCTTTTCTTCACGTACTCCTAACTCCATCTCCCCCGGATCACTTCACAATAATTTACATCCTTCCGTCAAAATTATCTCCAGTAGCATCTCCGATTAATCGATTCCACCACTTCCACGTTATCGTTTTTCTTCGCGCGATCGCTGTATTATTATATCTAACTTAAAGCTTTCCGAATCTGCTTCTCCACAATCTCGCCTCGATAATGATGTATATGCTCTCAAGTCTATCCTGGCGATCATTCTTCATGATGGTAATCCATCCCTCTTCAATAATATCACTACTATATATTTTATCCGTGTTTACAAATTCACTAAATCCAATCATCTCATAACTATACTTTTAAAAATCGTTTTCTCATCGGTACTCTCTTAACGTTTTAAACTTATTACGACTTCATCTACTTGTAGTATATACCTTGACCGCTTCCTTTCCGATATTGCCCAGCTCAATTCAGCTCACATTGAGAAACATTGACTTGAAGCAAACGGCGAGTCATCCTTATCAATCCGTCAAATCAACGGAAATTTTCACATCGCACGCACGAGATCAAACATCCGATGGCATCCCGTATCTTCCCAAGTCTTCTTTGCTAGTCGATCTCACTCCTGAAGATACTTTTCGTTTAGTCCTTTTAACACTCGCTCTATTCTTCATAAAGCTGATATGCTCATTGATATCTTCGATCAATTATCTATCGATATTATCTTCATTATCAATTCCTGGTACTCCGACTCTAACGATCTTGCTATTCGTCGTTTATGTCGCTCTAGTTGTTCACTAGTTGAATCAGCTCGTTCAGTTGTCTCTTCCACAACTACTGCCGCTAACCATGGCGGTATTGTTGTCATTGCAAGTCACCCAACGTTTCTACGTAAAATTAACGTTAACATTCGTTCCATTTCGTTTGAATTGCTCATATACAGATCATCAGCTCATTTCCCTCTCGAACTTGTGATTGTATACCATCCAGACTCAGCTACCCCTTACCTATGATCTTTAGCGAGCTTGTCGATCTTTTTTCTTACTGTTAATTGTCTTATATTCCTTATTTTGTTATCGGTGACGTTAACATTCGTCTTGATCACCTGACTGACTATCAATCTAACAAACTTTCTTTTATTTTAACTATAAATTACTTTCAACAAGCCCCACTCATATTCTCGGTGCTGCTCTCGACATCAATGCTATTCCCAGCTGCTTCAATGCATATACTTCCTTGTCAATTACTGATCTTGGTTCGTCCGATCATTTCCTTGTCACTCTTACTCGTCCCCATCCTCTTTATCCGCACCTAACATTAGCTACTCCAAGTCGACCCCGGAAATTTCTCGATATCTCCATTCTCTGGGCAACCTTATTTAATTCTCACGCTTTTCACTTCCTCATAACTATCTTTCTGCAGATGATCTATGCACCCAATTCGATTGTGAACTTACGACTATTCTCAGTCACCTTATGCCTAGCTGAGCCTGACGTTTTTAGCGCTTGCACCATGTTCCCTGGTTCGATTTGCACTGTAGACTTTCTAAGCGTCGACTCCGTTATTTATCGTGTAATAAATAACGAGCTTTCTTTCATGTTAATCGCTTTCTTTCATGTTCTTTAAATTCACTCACTCCAAATATCCGTGCTTCCTACCTTTCTCTCCGACTCTCTTTTATAGAAATCACTTGCGTACTCTCTTTTATCAAAATCAAATCGGGTCCTCTTCCAACTTTAAATCTAATTAGAAAATCTTAAACTCAATTTTTTCACAATCATCTACCCCTTGTAATATAATCCTGATGAATTTTCTTCTTTTTCATCAATCTAAACTATCTATTTTATTTTCCCTTCTACCCATATGCTCCTTGTATCCTCTTTTCTCTTTAAATAGTTCCCTCCCAGAGCTGTTCCGCTTTCCTGTTTCGTCTGACCAAGTTTCTTCGGTAATTCTGTCATTACCCAATAAAACCTCTCATTCTACCCAATTCCCACTCACTTACTTAAAAATATCTGCAACTATATATCACCCTTCCTAACCACATTGTTCAACTTGTCTATCCGTAACTACACATTTCCTTCCAACTAGAAATGCGCCACTGTTCGTCCTTTCCTCAAAAAGCAATCGCTCGATACCTCACTAACATCTTCGTATCGTCCTATCTCACTTCTCCTAATTCTCTCTAAACTCCTTGAACGTATCATTCTCAAGCAAGCTAATGTATATCTCTTTTTCTCCAACTTATTTCCTCCCTTTTAAGCCGCTTTTCGCTCTAATTACTGTACATTTCGCGTATGTTCTAACTCCTCTCTTTCCAATCCTTCCATTCCGTCCGGTGATCAACAAGGCTCCGTATAAGACCCTTTGCTTTTATCTCTTCTTCTAGGTGACTTGTCTTCGATTTCTTGCACATTTAAGTTTTGTGTAATGCAATATGCTGATGATATTCTCATCTATGCTCATGCACCTGCATATCGTATTCACGATCATAGTGTTTCTGCTTCCGACTGTCATGCCTCAATTTTAAATCATCTTTCTTTCATTCGTCTTTCTCTGAAAGACGAATGAAAGAAAGATTATTCAAACGTCAAATCCGTTCCCATTTAAACAATTTAAATAATTTATCTGCTTGGTGTTTGCGGTTTTTTGTTTGTTTGTGTACTTATAAGCGCGCAGCTGGCACACATTTGCGGCGTTAATACATTTGTCGCGTTAATGCATACATAATCCTTTGGCTCCGTCCACATCAATCAAACGCCATCAATCATATGTGAATTTTACAAAACAAGAAAGCGCTCAAAATATATACGGAAACAGTACTACCATTAAAAATGCCTCCTTTATGCCACTTGTATGTTCTGCATTGGTATTTTCAAGATAGGAGTATCCAAGAAAGTGGTTTATCTTCACTGGTTTCCTACAGATATAGTCGCTAGGGATACGAGGTAACTTATTTGAATGATTTTGTAATAGTAATATTTGGACATGGTGATCGGAATGTCGATAACAGTAGTTTCAGTTTTATCGATTGACAGCAATATCATCAAAACTTTCAATCCCTATATATCGATTAAGGATGCTCTGATTATTCTGCTTTCGAAAGATTTAGCTTACATAAGCAGAATTTGGAGAACGTAAATTATCGACATCAGATGAAACTATAGCGTTATCAGTAACCTTGTGACCAGTTAACTAAACTAGTGTCCATAGTTAAAAGAATACTCCTTAAGCTTGCCCTCGAGGTCAGATTCTGGCTGGTAAATCAAATTTATACATGCCAGGTAATGCCAACAGAGAAGTGCAAAATGTTTCACATAATAATATCAAAATTGAAACCGAAATGACATCATATGAAAGTTATTGTAACCCTTCGACATTATAAATCCTTTGTCGTTGAAAGTTTATTGAATTTAAGTAAGTATAATTGAATTTTCTGACTAGTCAAAAGCTTAATGTGGCTTATACCATCGAACTTAGCTGAAGATGTACGCTCGACGTGATCGGAAGAATCTAATGATCTCGCAAATCTATTATTCTATTTATTCAAATAATAAACCGCGGTGATGGATTATTTTTACGTTTTTGCATCGGTTGTACGTGTAGAGCTTTTCTAGATTCGAGTTCTGTTTATATTTACGTTAATAAAGCGTTAAGAGGTCTCTAGGAGTTTAGAATTTTTGAGGTTACCGAGTCAGAAATTTTTGGAGATAAGTCCTTTTTGATATAAAAATTTACAAGTACTGAATGAACGGTTTCTCTATGAACAACAGTAATAATAAATTTCAAAAGAGAGACACCATAATATAAAATTCTTCAAGATCATGTAACATCAGCAAAACCCTTTGCAATTTTTAATAACTTTTCAAGAGTTTAGTAATAAATTTTCTCAAACACATTTTAAGATTACGTTCAACGGAAATGAAACTTAAATGCATGTAATTCATTGCGAAAACATAAATATCACATTAGATGTATTATACTTTTATGTCAACAGTCATCTTTACGATATAAATTAATAGTAGTTTTAGTTAATTTTAATTTAATGTTCATATCTGGATATATGTCTTCTTTATCATTAATATTGGTTTTGTTAAGAATAAGGCTTTTTGGATAAATTTGATTGATTATTGAATAAAAATTATTAAATTTAAATACACATATATTATCAATATATCGAAACATATATTTCATATATTTATATAATTTAGATTTATTTTTTTCACAGTTATGAACAAATTCATATTCTAAAAAGCTTAAAAACAAGTCAGCTATAATTGGGCTACTATTACCTTTCGTTGGAACACCTTTTACTTGTCTAAATATAGATGACTCTAACTTTAAATAATTTTGATTTATCAAAATATTTAAGGATTCTATTAATTCAATTTTATCCATATATTTATATTTACTTGATGGTTTTATTTTTGTTAGACAGGCATTATAATTATTATAACATATATATGTATATCTTTTTCCGAATATAAGGTTAATTAATTTTACTAACGCTTCTTTAATATCTACTAAACCTAGATTTGTATAAAGAGTACTAAAATCGTATGTATTTATATTTTGAAAATTTATTCCTTTTGTCTGTTCTAAAAATTCTTTTGTAGAATTAATACTGAAATAGTGTTTTATACCAGTATTAATTTCGATTACCTTACAATATTTTTTAAAGTGTGATTTAATTACTTTAAGTATTTTATTCATATAAACAGAAAGTGCTTTTAATGTACATTTAAACGCACTACATATGAACCTAGGTTTGATTGGATTTTTATGTAATTTTGGATTCCAATATAATATAGGTATAGTTTTATTATCTAATTCAACCTTTATACCCTTTTTATCCATTATAGAACAGTGACTTGTAATAATTGTTTCTAAACTTAAATCACTACATTCATATGTTGTGTTTATATTTAAATCATTATAATTAACTTCTTTCATCAGTATATCATAATAAAGTTTTTTACATTTGAAGACAAAGTTATTACTAGCTTTATCAATAATTGTTACGCTTTTTATTTACGCTTTATTACATTTCAGAATCTTATATTCTGAAAAAATATTCATTTACATATTGAGCTTTATTAATATTATAAAACTCAATAAGTAAATGAATATTTTTTCAGAATATAAGATTTATTGATTTTTCTAACGCATCGTTAATAAATGTTAAATCTAAATTCGTATAAGGAGTACTCAAATCGTATTTTATTTCTTTCTTTTCAGTGTTCTAAATATTCTTTTGTGGAATACTGATATAAGTATTCCACAAAAGAATTTAAGTATTATTAAATATTATTAAGTATTATTAAGTAAAGAATTTAATATATATTTAATATATTATATATATTAATATTGATATATATTAAGATATATCATTAATAATATTAATGTAGCGATAATATTATATGTTATCGCTACAATATATATACTTTAACATAATTATCTCATTATTATATTTAGAAAATCTAATATATTTGTATTAACAAAGTACATTTTATGTACTTTGTTAATAATATTAATAATATTCTTTTAAAAATATGCTGATTAAATAAATAGTTTGCCACTTAGTCAGTATTATATAATATAATCTTTAGCTCTAAATTATTTGGGACATCTACCTCAAATTGACAGTAGCGAATAATATAAAACACGAATAACATAAATTATAATATAAAATATAATATAAAACACGAATAACGATAGATCAATGCTCATTATAATTACTAATTCAAGAATTCATTGTATTTTATAAAGTCATGTGTATAGTACGATAGATTATTTTATTCTTCAAAATCTGATATTAATTAAAAAGTTTATTTTGAATTTATAAATAAATATATTAAAGTTAAATAGTTTTATATATAGTATTATCGCTACAATATATATTTACTTTAATATATTTATTTTAGAAAATCTAAAATATTTGAATTAATAATATTCATTTAAGTCTCTCAGATTTGATTTGATTTTATTCAATCCTAATGGATACGTGGAATTAAGCGTTTTAATCCAAAATCTTATAATAATTGAAAAGTTTATTTTGATTTTTTTTACTATCAACTAACTGTTTAGCTGATGCAAACTTATAACAAGCTTGTGTTTTTATGTTACTGCGATATGACATAATAGGTAATACAATAAATAACTTACTGTAAACGGTATTAGACAAATATTTCCTTTAATAACCTTAACATTTTATATTTAAATAGTAAAGTAAAACTTTTAAGTTTCTAATACTTATGCATATTCATCTAATACTTATACTTTTATGCAAATTTATTTAATAAATGTCTTTAATTTGCTAATTATCCATGTATTAAAAATCAGTGGAATACCTGCGTTTTTTAATTGTTCAATTCGTTCATTTTCCGGATCTTGTAACCATTGCCACATTTTACGGAAAGTTTCCTTACCAGCTTTAAGCTTTTTCCATGGTTTAGGGTTGCGTAAAAGATCACTAAGTGTTCCTTGGCTTCGAGAAAGAACATGCTGTGCAAAAACAGCTTGGGGAATTCCATATCTTCTTAATTCCTTACTTATTTGATGGGCTAATTCTTTTGTGTTAATAATTTCACCGTCATTTCCGTCATTTGTAAATTCAGATGTTCTCAAATCGCCGTTGTCATCATCTAAGAGCATTGCCTGAGAAAATATATTCTTAAGACTTGTTGACGATGAACACGGACTTGAATTATTTAAGGATAATCGTCGTTGAGAAGAATTACTGCAGTTATTTAAAGATGAGGAGGACGAACGATTACAAGAGGGAGTAGATTCATGTAAAAGTTTATCGCTACACCATCGTTGATCGTTACATGCTGTCCGTTCTGTGTTTGTTAACCATTGCTTATCCGGATGGTCAAATATATGATTGTCTACTGAACTGTGATTAGAAGAATAGAAAATAAATCGCTTAAGCTTTTCTTCATATTGTTGATTGTTTGATTTTAAGTCTTCGTTCGTTTGAATGCAAAAATCTTTTTCCAAATCGCATTCACGATTATCTAATCCCTCTAGAAGAATATCTTGGTCGTTTGGATTATTAGCCGATTCTAAATAGCTATCATTGCTCTTACGATCGTTGAACGTGCTTGAGAATGTAGTGAACCTGCTAGTAAACTGACTATACTCGTTTTCTTCGTCTTCTTCATTTACTACAAATTCAGTGACATCTAAATCATGGTGGGAATGTTCAAAATTGCTGCAAAAGCCATCGCTATCCCTAGTATGATATCCGTCATCAGTATTATTATGGTCAGTAGATGTTTCATCGTTGCCTTTCGCATAGATCGCAAGTTCCTGTGCCGCTAGCATAAGAGCTGTCATTATTTTTGAATTCGCCGTATCCATAGTTGCAGTTTTGTGCAACAATGTATTCTCTGAAATGTTATTTGCATTAATTGCGGCCAAAGGAAAGGATTGTAGGTTTCCGTCATCAGATGACTGTGTTATTTGTGGTGTTTCGTCACATTGTTGATAATCCTCGTCATTTTGATGTAATTGTCGATGCCAACGTCCTTGCTTATCGGTGATCTGTTTACTATTGTTAATATCATATGCGATACTACTAAATATTCTATCTAATATTGTATTTTGGTTGTTGTCTACCTTTTTTGGAGATATACACCATTGATTGTGCGCTTGGTCGGTTGATGTTCTTTCAGAAATCCCTAAATCCTGCTGAACAATAACATGTTCATTCGCTGTTGATCCTAGTGACAGATTTTTAATGTTGCCTGACTTATCCAAATCGTTTATATAATCGATTTGATTTATTAGATCGTGTCCTGTTTCTGTTTCATCATCTGCCAAGTTAGCAATACACTCGCCATCACCTTTTCTCCTCAAAGCAGATGATCGATGCTTACCACAATCTGAATCTATGACAACTATTGTTGTTTTTGAAGCAGTAATAGGCGAAGAAGCTGTAATATTCATTGATCGAGCGTTGGAACAATCTTTCCTCACTCTCTCTGTATACCCGAGCAAAGTTTATTCGGAATATGCCCCGGTCGATCGAAGCAGCATTGAAAGGGTAGCAAGTCTCTTAGTCGAAGAAGAGATAACGATCTTTGATGCTGTCTTCTATCTCGTTTTTTGTTTAAGATGGTGCTATACAGCTATAGAATAAAACGCAGAGTGTACACACTCAGACGACTTTAAACAGGAACTTTACCAGTGCCAGTCAAAATAACATACTGTCGTCGCTACTGCCATTAGTAATATATAAAAAGCAATTAAAATATTGATTAATGTACGCTATGCTGATGCTACTCTAGTATAATTGTGGACTGATTGAGATCTTTGTTTTATTTACCGGTCTCTGTTTGCTAATGGCGACGCAACTGGCTGATGGTGCTGAATTGGCATGTCTCACAAAAACGCAGTAAATGACACGACCATCCCCTCGTGTAAAGTGACGGCACTGTAATTCTTTCAGAAGCACATTCTGAATGTGTTATTTGTTCTTAGGCGATGTGCAGTGATCGTCGTGTTGTAATATCCACAATGTAAGCCATTTGTTGAATATTTAATTATTATTTGCATATTATGAAAAGATTTCTTTTTTCGAATAATTCATTTTCTGTTTATATCTCATTGGTTGTGATGTGCCATCAAATGTTACATCTCCACTTGAATATGCTCTCTCAGCCAAATATAACATTAGCAGCACGACGAGCAAGAGAAAAATACTTGCGTGGGTGCTATAATTATATATGTGGAAAGAGCTTTTTTAACTTAATCGATTAATTTAAAATTTTGGTGATCAAACCACGTTGTTGCATCTCTCTTGACAATTTGCTTCTTATCCTGTATTATTAAAGTTCGTCGGAAACTTTATTAGCTTATAGCTTTAAAGTCTCATATTTAATTGCCATGGTATTAATGCTTTCCATCATAATTCGTTAAAGATTAAGGTTTTTATATTTCCATTTTGTATATTTGGCTTAGACTTTTTTTACTTAACTTTAGTTGTTTATTTATTAACTAAATAAATTATTTTTTTTTGCATTTTAGTAAATTTTAAAGTTACATACATAAAAATGAATGAGTTTTAAATGGAAATTTATGAATCGTAGTTCAATATTGTTTTAAAATCAAAATATTTTAAACCATACAATGTTTTATGTATTGATTTTGATATTAATACAACCGTTTTACAACCTATTAATAAAATACCAATGGAATTTCATATTTCAGTACATGTAATAGTGAATATAGGAATATTTTGGTTCGAGATAAATATATAAATACAAATATTTGTTGTATATACTAGAAATTCATTGATTTAAATCAAACTGGTTGATACTGTAAAGTAAATTAGCGATTTTATTCATAAATAGCTAAAATCTGGTAATTTATTTCTCATGGGTAACCAGTCATCTGCGTCATCCCATGTTTGTCGTATGTAATTTTTGTCGTATTTCCGTGAATATAAATTTATTTTGCAAAACCGTTTTGAAAATTATATTATCTATAAAATATAAATAATATAAATTACTAGCACGTTACCAGGGATTCACGTGCTACTTCATACGTCCTCCAAAACGTTAGCATCGCCATCCAACGTGGAAATGCTGTCAGCATTCTGGCGACGGCTCCAAAGGGCAAGAACATGGTAGGCTGGTGGTAGCAGCCAGCCCTCCTAAAATAATGCCATTTCTCTACCAAGAAGACTAACGTTCCCTTGTTTTTATCTTTTTTTTTAATATTGAATAATTTTTTTTGTTGAAATAATATAAATTATAAATAATGAACTATATAATGCCATATAATAATTAATATTAATTTTTACTGGAAATATAATATGAAAGTTCAAGTTAGATATTATTTATAAAATATATTATTTATTTATTATATAAAAATATCATTATATATTAATATTTTAATATAAATAATTTAATATTATTAAATTATAGTTATGTAGGATTTGATCCTCCATTTTGCCCTACTCGGAGTCTGGTCCGGGTGAAGTCCGGAAGTCTTGAGCGTCGATTTAGAAGTCATGAAAAGTCACGCGAGAAATTTGAGAAGTCTGAGAGTATGAAATGTTTTGACGCGTTCATTGCGGTCTACGCCTTAGCTCCAGTGCGAAAATTGAAAACTTTACTATTGATAACGACTTTTGTTTGTATCCTCCTAATCGACTTGTCGTATGGGCCTTACGACAAGGGACACCACGAGGAGGAACGAACGCACCCCAAAATTGTATTATAATATAATATTGTATAAGTACAATATATAATATTGTTGTATTATATATTATACAAGTTATAATACAACAAATTATATCATTTATATATAAATATTATATAATTTATAATATTATTATATTATATTATTTATATTATATACTTTAGTTGTTTTTGAAAACCAGCTAAATTCAGGAGAAACTACATAAAATTAATAAAATTATTATTTTTTAATTATAAAAATGTCGACTATATGTTTAACCCGATAAATAGTCTAACTATTTATTCTTAATTAAAAAATAAATCTTAAAATTGAAAAGGAACGATAATATTTTTTGTTGGACTTGGCTGGGTTTTCATAAACAACTTCAGCTGGTGATTTTTAGTTATATGTACTAATATATATTTCTTTAATACGAAAGATATAAGGGAAAATGATTATTTATTATTTAAAAATAAAGTGATTTGCAGCACCGTCCCTGTCTTGTCAACTTGTTTTAATGTCTGCTCTTCAAGTGTTCATTATATTAGATGTTTAACCAAAGGGCGGTGCTACAAATAACACATTGTGTCAATAAAGCGTATTTGATTACGCAATAGTAAGTACAAAAGTAGCTGAACAAAGGTGGATTGCGCTGTTTGTGTTTGACAGACATCTAAATACATTTCATAGTTGCCGATTTCGGTATAATAATGGTCTTCCTGTGAAAATTTTATATTTTCTTTCGTGACAACTGAAATATAATGAAACAGAATGACAGCTAGTGATCAATGTAACTTATGAAGACTAACAGTCGACAGCTTCTAATAATTTATTTATAAATAATAAATAATCATTTTCTCTTATACGAATTAAAGGATATTAAAGCATAAAGGATATTTTTCGCCTGAGAGCTTATTCATTTTCTCATGAATGATGCATCCACTACTCAAGCTTCCTATAATTGATAAGTAAAATATTTTTTATAAATGTCCATAAATATTTTAATTGTTACTTTAATTGTTATTTTAATTGTTACTTTAATTGTTATTTTAATTGTTACTTTAATTGGTATAGGGGAGAATAAGATTAATATAATTTAAATATAATATAATTATATATAATATCATACTGGCATTCCTTGATAAAACGTAATCTTCAATTAGTACAATTATTTTTGTATGGTATTTAAATCATCTAAAGTTTATTTATTAATCTATTCATCTTAGATTTATTATTTTATCATAAACGTTAAGAAATCAAAAATTACAATCACAAAATGTGGAAGACTTTGCCTCTTCCAAACACATTTAATCGAGATTCGGTTTTTAGTTTATTCTTCTATTTTAAAAGCCAGCACTTAAAATTTAATTTTGAATAATATTTTTACAAATTACTGATTAAACTAACAGTCCAACAGAGACCTAACAGTCTCTGCTGATTAGATAAGGATGGACTGCACAACAGTGCAGTCTTTAACTTTTAAACAGTTCTTTGTTATTAATACTTACATCCAGGTAAGGACGAAATTTTTTAAATAAAAATATTGATTATGTTTTTCATTGATGGTGTTTTACGGTAGATTACTTAGCTAATAATTATTGATGAATTATGTAATAGAACTCAATGGAGAGTCCCAGCAGACAGTGTTATTACGTGTTGAACTCTTCAAATGATTAAAACTATAACAATATATATAAGATAAGTCCGCTGTAGGAAATGAAACAACGGCAACGATTTTGAATGGAATTCGCAATGTATTCAAGGTAGTTGCCGATTGAAACATACTTCGATCAACGAACTGCATGCTTCATGTCACTTCTATACGACCACTTCTCCATCGAAATAATGGAGTACTCGGCAACTCTCATCAGTAGAATGAAGTACCCACTGATCGTTTCGGTTGCCTTTCTGGCTCGAGAGCAAAAGCCTCAGACGTTTAATCAACGTGTCGGAAATGGCTTCTTTTACTTTCACACAGGCAACCGGAACGACCTGTGGGTATTTCATTCTATTGATGAATGTTTCCAAGTACTCCATCATTTTGGTTCTGAAATGGTCGTCTAGAAGTGACATGTAGCATGCAGTTCGTTGATCGATGATAGTTTCAATCGGCAACTACATTGAATATATTACGAATTCCATTCGGAATCCCGGCCGTTGTTTCATTCCGCACACCAGGACTTGACTTCTATATATAATATATAAAGATTAGATTGGTATGCAGAAAGAAATAGTAACGTTAAATTGTATGTAAAAATTGTAACGTTTCGTCGCAAGGTCTTTTCAATTGTGTTTATAAGCTGTAAAAATTTTTGGAGTAAAACTTTTAGATTTTATGTAGTTCCAAGTGAAAGCATTTGGAAAGTTAGTCATTTTCGTAAGGAAGAGAACCAAACTTTAGATGATAGGCAAAGTAATAGTTTCTCAATTGTACCACAGTATATATGTAAATTATTTACTCTTAGCATGTTGAAGCCACTATCTACATGCTCATCTGCGTTTTTCTCCCAACTTCGTTTTTTATCGTATTCGATATCTCGATCCTTCAAAGGCATTTCCATCATCCTCATCTATTCATTTGCATCGACCTATACATAGTCTTTAACCATTCCATTGTCTTCATCGTTGGATCCACTCCAATATTAGTAACTGGGTCAAGTGGTTGGTTTGATTTTTTAGCATCATCACATTCAATATCAGATGATAGACCACATTCATTTTCAAAGCTCTGAGATTTTCATCTCTTTAGATTATTGATCGAATAATTGTCCTAGCCAATCACAAGCACAATATACCAAAGTGAATACTTACAGATGTTTTTCAGTGAATTATAATATCACACTTTCAAAACGGACTGAATCCACAAAGCGCTGGATCCTCCAGCATCCACAAAGCGCCTCCTTCTGTGAGGCGGACAATAGTAGATAATCTTGATACGAGGCGCTTGTTGTCACTATTACGAGAATGTGCAACGAAATTCAGAATGTGCAACGTACATTGATAGGGAAGATCAAAGGATTATGAAAGCATCAATTCAGGTTAGTAATAATATTCTACAGATTAAGGATATAAACGATGTTTCCTCAAGTGAGGAATCTTAATTATCGTCTAGAGGTGAAGGTAGAAACCCTTCTGAAGATGCTTGATTATTTTAATGTATTACTGAAACCATTTGCACAGAAATATCCAGTAAGAATTATATTTATTTCAGCTAGGAAATTCACTGTTGTTGATCCTATTGATTTCTCTTCCTCTGATATGGCCAAGAAATATCAGCGTTATTTCAGCACACAACTTTGACAATTTGGCAGAATACCGGTCTATAGGTGCCTCAATATAAATCATTAATATAATTTCGAATTAATGCCTTAAGACATAGTATAGCTGGATAAAAAATACTGAATTAAGAACATTAGGGTTATAAAGAAAAAATGGGGATACGATGCCAAGTGCATTTGGCTCAACAACTCATGAAAACGCATTACTCCAGGCGAAGAACAAACAGGACCCTTAATGGGACAAGCTATCTTTCGTCCACCTATCCATTGAAGAGTACCTATCTTCACTGTCAAAATTGACAAAAAAATAGAGGCATTGGCAATTCTCACACAGGAAAGCGCAACACTGTCATGCAGCGATATTATTCAGCACGATGAAAGCGATTGCAAGAACGAATCACCGTGCTGTACCAACTGTCATCTGGATCACCCTACTAGGTCCCGGAAGTTCAAATGGTTTAAAATGTGCAAGGACGAGTACTTAAAATTGGAATTTAAAATTTTTTACTTTTGCTGATTCCTCTGCTTCTGTACATCCATCAAGCTACAGCATTAGTGACATAAAATCGTCTGGCGGAAACGACATAAAGCAAATGAAGGCATTAATCCAAAACCAACGAATAATGTATCAAAGATCATCTCAGGCTACACAGGATCCTGAAACATCAACGAAACGGTCTTCTTCAATAAATGGCCTATCCAATATTATGCTACATTAAAGGCACATATGGACTTACAAGAGACATCATAATACCCAGCATGTTCACTCACCACTGTCATATCGTGTGTGAAATCAGGCCCGCTGTTGTTTCTGGTAGTTGGAAGGGTACCTTCCTTACCACGTATCAACTAGTAGCCTGTTTTTTTTCGCTTATAGACTAACTCAATGAGAAGTAATCGAGGCTGTTTTTCTCTTCTGCAGTAGAATTCGGGAGGTGTTTTTGCTCTTCATCTTTCATCTGATCGAGAGGCAGACATTATTGTCTTTTAGGAGACTACGTCGATCAGGTCCCCAAGACGTTACTCGATTTTTACCACAACACAGGTTTACCATCTATACTGCGTATCTAACTTTTCCTCACTTGTTTTCACTCAAGGTTTCCTCACTCTAGTTTAATGTCACTTAAGTTCATATTTCCTACTAATTATTCTTATCCAGCCCTATCTTGTTCAGCATAACACTGTGTAAGGACGGAAATACACAGGAATCGCGACATCCTGAATTGAATAGTCGGCATCGGTTATGATATGACAAGTATGCCCTAAAGAGCATGTCCTAAAGAGCATCTGCTTATCGTGATTCAAAATTCTTTCATCTACATCTATAAAAAAACGATTGTTTGTAAAATACGCAAGTTTTTATACTCGCGTAATCCATCAAGTTTTCAATAGTTTGTTAAAGATCGTTCGGTGGATTCAGCAACAAGTGAGGTGTATCGGTTCTGCCACGATAACGAAAATCAGCTTGATATGTCTTTTTTCTCGATTTCGCTGCATTTAATCTAATCTCCGTTCCTTTTGTTATCTCTTCACACAGATCCCTAGGGTTGCGTGCGAGAATTGTTAACTGGGTAAAGATACCGTTGTATATCAAACCTTTACTTTATTAAGACAACCTTGATGCACGTCAGTTCTACCCAATGATAGGTGTGCTCCAAGACTTCTCCGTTCTCCAATCTTGTATATTGATGCCTCTATTATCCTGATTAAATCTATGTTGAGTGAACAACATTTAGTAGTATATGCTGACGATACCGCATTCCTGTTCTCTTAACTCAAATACAAGGATGTAGTCTCTACAGTTAGCCAATTCTTCCTAAGATTAAAAGACCAGCTTCCCCTATCCAATCTTCTTCTCAACCACTCCAATATGGAGATAGTCGTCTATACGCTATCCTCCACTTTGCATAATCAACCACTACCTTCTTTTACAAATCGATTAGGATACCTGAGGTTCATTATAACGGTTGAATTGACCTCCCGATCATACTTGAATCGTTACAAGCGTGTTCTAAAGAGAGCAAATGGGCTCTGATACGGTCTCAACGTCTTTCTCCACGGAAAAGTGTTCAGGTGCGCCTTTGGTTTACCTTAAATATATCGTCATTCGTCTCCTTCTCGAAAGGACGTCCCAAAGAGTAAAGACCAAAATTTCTAAAGCTTTTTAGGTCGAGATTCCTGACTATAGTGCGCCGTGATAAGGACATTAGGTGGGTGGCAGACCATTATGGGCTCAATCGCAAGGCGACTCGTTGATGTAAATTTGTGTAAACTGATCCCACCACTAAACGAAAAAGAATGAAGAATCACTAAAAGAAACTCAGACTAATGTCCATAACTATTTTTCGTCTTGTCCCCCAAATTATCTATTTATTAAGAAATCCTTTAATTACGTTAAATAATGTTCGTAGCCCAAACTTTATATATTTACTATTTGAATTTTACCTTTACTTTTCTAATATTATACACGAAGAGGAAAGTATGCTTTTGAACGTATGCTTCCATGATTTTTTACAATGTTCGTCGGGAAGCTTAACCCGGAAAGTATGCTTGCATGCTTTTTTAAAAAGTACAACCCTAGTCGGAAAGCTTAACCCGGAAAGTATGCTGGCATGCTTTTTTAAAAAGTATGCTTTTGAACGTATGCTTGCATGCGTTTTTACAATCTTCGTCGGAAAGCTTAACCCGAAAAGTATGCTTGCCTGCTTTTTTAAAAAGTATGCTTTTGAAAGTATGCTTTCAAACGTATGCTTGCATGTGTTTTTACAACTTTCGTCGAGAAGCTTAACCCGGAAAGTATGCTTGCATGCTTTTTTAAAAAGTATGCTTTTGAAAGTATGCTTGCATGCGTTTTTCAACATTCGTCGGAAAGCTTAACCCGGAAAGTATGCTTGCATGTTTTTTAAAAAGTATGCTTTTGAAAGTATGCTTTAAAACGTATGCTTGCATGTGTTTTTACAACTTTCGTCGAGAAGCTTAACCCGGAAAGTATGCTTGCATGCTTTTTTAAAAAGTATGCTTTTGAAAGTATGCTTGCATGCGTTTTTTTCAACATTCGTCGGAAAGCTTAACCCGGAAAGTATGCTTGCATGTTTTTTAAAAAGTATGCTTTTGAAAGTATGCTTTTGAACGTATGCTTGCATGTGTTTTTACAACCTTCGTCGGAAAGCTTAACCCGGAAAGTATGCTTGCATGTTTTTTAAAAAGTATGCTTTTGGAAATATGCTTTTGAACGTATGCTTGCATGCGTTTTTACAACTTTCGTCGGAAAGCTTACCCCGGAAAGTATGCTTGCATGTTTTTTAAAAAGTATGCTTTTGAAAGTATGCTTTTGAACGTATGCTTGCATGTGTTTTTACAACCTTCGTCGGAAAGCTTAACCCGGAAAGTATGCTTGCATGTTTTTTAAAAAGTATGCTTTTGAAAGTATGCTTTTGAACGTATGCTTGCATGCGTTTTTACAACCTTCGTCGGAAAGCTTAACCCGGAAAGTATGCTTGCATGTTTTTTAAAAAGTATGCTTTTGAAAGTATGCTTTTGAACGTATGCTTGCATGCGTTTTTACAACCTTCGTCGGAAAGCTTAACCCGGAAAGTATGCTTGCATGTTTTTTAAAAAGTATGCTTTTGAAAGTATGCTTTTGAACGTATGCTTGCATGCGTTTTTACAACGTTCGTCGGAAAGCTTAACCCAGAAAATATGCTTGCATGCTTTTTAAGTAAGTAAGGGTTTTATTAATAACTATATAACTGATAAAAACTTAAGAAACAAAAACATGCAAAAGACAACTTTTAATAGAAGCTGTTCACGACTTGTGTTTTGAAATCTTCAACTTATATTCACGGCCTCAGGTCCAGAGGGATCTGAGCCCCTCGGCCGCACCAGCGCGCCGCCCTCTGACTGAACCATTCGGGGTCTCTCACACACCTAAGAGTCCAGTCAAGGCGGACTATGGTTGGTAATCTCGAGATGAGGAGCTTGAGAAACCTTAGTCTTTGTTCTGGGGGACGTCCTCGTGAGAAGAAGACTAATCCCGAGATAGCCCAAGTACCCCAGAGGCGCACTTGGGTTATCCCATTCAATGACAGATGCTGGGCCCGTTTCAGAGCCCACCTAGCTTTCTTTAGGATACGTTTAAGTCTATCCAGGTCAGCTTTTGCCGAACAATTCACCGTAACGGTGAACCCCAGATTTTTTACTCGACTCGTGTAGATGGGGAGTGGTTGATGCTGCAAAATGGAGGAGAGTGCAGAGAGTGCTAGTCTCTTAAGTTTCTTTTTGGTGGCAGGAACGCCATTAAAGACTACCACCTGTGATTTAGAGGAGTTTAAAATAAGATTGGATGGGGGCAACTGGTCTTTTAATCTTAAAAAGAAACGGCTGATGTCAGAGATTACATCTTTGCACCTGCGTCCAGAGAACAAGGCTGTGGTATCATCAGCATATACCACTAGATGTTGATCACGTTTAAAATTCTTGAATAATACAATGGATGCAGCAAGATATAAGATAGGAGAAAGTGGGGATCCTTGAGGTACACCTGTAATAGGGTAGAACTGACGCGCATCAGGGTCGTCTTCATAGTAGAACCGCTTGGTGTACAGCAATATCTCCACCCTGTTAACAATTCTCGCAGGCAACCCGAGGGACCTGAGAGAGGAGATAACGAAGGGAATGGAGATCCGGTCAAATGCAGCTGAAAAATCAAGAAAAAACAGCCACAGCAAGCTGATGACTATTATCCTGACAAAACTGATGCACTTCACCAATTGCTGAATGGACCGAGCGCTTTTTGACAAACCCATGAAAACTCGGTGGGATCAAATTACGCCTACATAAATGAACGCGGATTCTACGCGCAAGCGCTTTCTCGTAGATGGATATGAGGGCGTTTTGAATCGAGATGGGCCGCAGATCTTTAGGACAAGTGATTAATCTCTTTTTAGGTAAAAAAACTCGACGGCTGATGTTGATGTCCGCTATGTCAGACGGGGAGGCTAATAGCATTGTGATGGCGACCTCCTTTCTCTGACTGTATGTCAAAAGCTGACAGACACGAGTGGTGAGTGGCGCGTGGGATTTGGAGGTGCCCGGGAGTGGTCCCCAGGAGTTAAGGATATCTGTAACAGATAAGTCCCTACTCCTGAAGTCACACCAAGGCGGGATTGGTTGGGGAGATTGAGTGGCTCCATAATTATGTAAGGAAAGTGACTCCTCTAAAACTTTGTCAAGGCCTATGCTACCAATCCAAACCAAGGCTCTATCCTTCCAGCAAACAAACTTCTCTTTCTTGAATATCTTCCAGAAGGAAGCCTGAGAAGGGTTTAGGCGAGCAATGCTTGCCCTATCCCTGCTCAGCTGGAGCCTATATCTAGAGCTCCAATATTCATTCGAGAGGATATGTCTGGCGGAAACAGAGAGATTGGGAAGGTGTAACATTTTAGCTAGGACCTTGAGCTTTGTTGGAGTAGGATTGTTTATTCGGCCTTTATAGGTAGTCGAAAGGATCGCGGTATCTTGCGATGAGAGGTAGGAATTAAATTCGGTCAAACTCTCAATTCCAATTCTGGGAAAGAGTTGGATAGCTGCCTGAAAGAAGGCCACTCTAATAGGGTCAAAGTGAAACCTTCTTCTAAGCAAAGTATCGTCCTCTAGCCTCCAGCAAATTAGGTCATGAGAGGTTGTCTGTTGTTGACGCGACTGCTCGGTGCAAATGGGTTTCAACAACCACATCTTATGTAGCAGTAATATGTCGAGGAGAGAATTTGTTGTAGAGCAATGAAAGGTTGGGGAAGGTGGTTTATGAATAAGATAGTCGATCCTTGCTCTTCGGAGTGCTGCATTAATCCAACGACCAGTTCTGTCGTTGAAGTCACCGAGTAACATGTCATAGCCACTACCCAAAATACGGTCCAGGAGATCACGGTTCTTGTGTATTTCTCCTGGACGAATATAGACATTGGCTATGCTAATACTCTTACCGTTCTTACAAAGTGATATAGCTAAACAAGATATGGCTATACGATAGTAGTTAAACAAGAGGGATGATCTTAATTAGCTTTTTACTAGGGTTAAAAGACCTTGAGATGAAGAGGAGTGAGGGGGTTATGTAAGGAGTAAAGTGGGTGTATATGTGCTTAGGGATAAATCGAGTAATATCCTGGGGGAGACGAATAGACCGCGTCTCCTGAAGGACTATAACATCTGCATCGCTACCAGATAGAAGGCTAAGGGCGGAAGCACCTCCCGAATTCCACTGAAGGATATTCAGTGAAAAAGGCCCTTGATTACTTCCCATTGCGTAAGTGTTACCGAAGTGGGACGCCCTCCACCTAGTCGCAACTAGAGGCGGAAAAGTCGCCTTTACCGCTTCCCGTCACGACAAATGGAGTCGCTTGCCCACGGGCGATATCTTCATTTCCCTCGTTAGCCATAGCCCAAATCGAATCCTTCCGAGCAAGCTTCAGAGCGGCTATGCTTAGCGCTGACCCGTTTCGTTTCTTAGATTTTGGTGGCTTCTTAATATTGTTGGTCTTCCCAGAAGGAGGAGAACGGAAGGATTCCGCTAATTGACCCACCAATTTTTGGACCAATTTTTCAAGTTGAATCATTGATGCCTGATGCTGCATTTCAATAAGTTTAAGAATTTCTGTGTCCGGCATCCTGTCGTCATTCTTGTTAGACGATACAGCTTCCACGAAGCCAGTCGGTTTTGCTGTTACACCCCTGTGTCTCTTTTGGTACGCCTTAAAGATTTTACATTTTTTTGACCATGCGGGGTGCTCACCACCGCAGTTTGCGCAAAATGGCTTACTTTCGCACTTCTCAAAATGTATAGCAGTTGTACCACACACGCCGCACTTATGTGGTAAAGAACATCCAGTGGACCAATGCCCCCACTGATGACAATTGTTGCAGTGAGGGTACGTTAGTGAGTCGGTTTCGATTATTGAAAATCTCAAATTATACCCCATAAAAGGATTGCATGTCGAAATCGATAGTTTTAGAGCTTCATCAACCGGGGCATTGCAGAACGCAACGGGAATGGGGAAGCCTTTAATCCCTTTTATAAAGCGCACGTTAGAGATTTTGTAATCAGTTTCTAGGGCTGATATATCTTCTTCTGAAATGTATGTGGGCATATTATTTATCTTTATTGTTGCCAGGATTGGTTTGGAAGCAATTAAGCCTTGTTCCGAATGCTCTTTTTTAAAGTAGTCTACGTACGACATTGCCAGATCAGGAGTGCAGAATGAGATTTTAATCTCAGATTCCTAATATTTGATCGCATTGAACAATATCCTTTTTTTAAATCGATCGGCAAAGCCCCTTATAAAAACATTGAACATGTTCTGCCTTTCCAGAGGCACCAAAAGTCTGATAATCACGAGGTTAGATAATTATGGTACCGGGGGAGTTCCCCTTTCGAAATATATTCAAGAGAAGCTAAATCTCCACTTACCTCGTTTATTGCATTGGCAGGAAAATTAGTTTTCATTGAGTTCTTTGAACGCTCCGACATGCTAAATTTACTCATTTTTTCGATGGAAAATATTCTTGCATGCTTTTTTAAAAAGTATGCTTTTGAAAGTATGCTTTTGAACGTATGCTTGCATGCGTTTTTACAACCTTCATCGGAAAGCTTAACCCGGAAAGTATGCTTGCTTGCTTTTTTAAAAAGTATGCTTTTGAAAGTATGCTTTAAAACGTATGCTTGCATGTGTTTTTACAACTTTCGTCGAGAAGCTTAACCCGGAAAGTATGCTTGCATGCTTTTTTAAAAAGTATGCTTTTGAAAGTATGCTTGCATGCGTTTTTTCAACATTCGTCGGAAAGCTTAACCCGGAAAGTATGCTTGCATGTTTTTTAAAAGGTATGCTTTTGAAAGTATGCTTTTGAACGTATGCTTGCATGTGTTTTTACAACTTTCGTCGAGAAGCTTAACCCGGAAAGTATGCTTGCCTGCTTTTTTAAAAAGTATGCTTTTGAACTTATGCTTGCATGTGTTTTTACAACTTTCGTCGAGAAGCTTAACCCGGAAAGTATGCTTGCCTGCTTTTTTAAAAAGTATGCTTTTGAAAGTATGCTTACATGCATTTTACAACCTTCTTCGGGAAGCTTCACACGCAATGCGCTTACCACAGATGCCTAGCCCCCATAAGGAGTTTTAACCTATGTTTACTCATCACTATAATGTATTATTATCAATGTGGCCTTGTATCTACACGGCTTCGACAGTACTTGATCCTTAGTAAACCTCTGAAAAGAAATCACTAAGTGCGTCTGTTTGTCACAATCAAGCAAAAGTTTGTATTTTATACGATAGTAAAAAACATTTGGTATATTTTCTATTATATCCCTTATGATATTAATAAAGAAGCCTAATTAATAAAGTTTAATAAGACTCGACCTGGCGCTAAAGTGCATCATCAGTAGCACTTTGAGTCTATTAATGCAAATTTGATTATTCGTGAATAATCAAATAACATCTAAATGACTTTTTATTTTAAGTATGTCGACCCTTGCATGTGTCCTAACGAACATTTACTCTTACGACACTAAGCTCGTGTTTGACGTTAACTCTTTATATTCTCGCGAGGGGGTTACACAGGCTCTATTCAACGAGGTGTTCTATGTATAAAACTGAAAGTATCACATTATGCCAGATACAAGGCAACACTGTTTTAATTCATCGATAAAAAGCTAAAACCGTTTTTATTGTATGTAAATATGAATACATTATGTTGTATAATATTGTAACGCACTATCTAAATTATAAAATTGTAATTTTTAATTATCTAAATCACTGAAGTAATTGGAAATAAACAAATTTGAATATAATAAACTGATTTCGAATTTATTATTTTATAACAATTATTGCATTGTCAAAAAAATATTGTCTAATAATCTAGAATTCCAAAAATTAAATTAAGCACAAAGCACACGTTCTTCTAATTTATTTAGCTCATCGCTTATTGCTGCTGGTAGATCTTCATTAACGTTTTCATCGAGATATCCTCTTATTTCTTTTACCTCTTCTTTCCAGTATTCCTTTGGCACCGACAATAATTGATCAATATCGATATTATCAAGACCTTCCAGATTAATAGAGTCTTTTTTAGGTATGTATCCAATCGGAGATTTTTCTGCAATATCTTCGTTGTCACATCTTCTGCAAATCCAATCTAGCACACGACAATTTTCTCCAAAGCCTGGCCATAAGAAACTTTTGTTGTCATTGTCTAATCTGAACCAGTTACAATGAAATATTTTTGGCAATTTTAGCCCTTGTTGATCTTTGAAATTAAGCCAATGTTGCATATATCTACCGAAATTATAGCCAAAGAATGGTCGCATTGCGAATGGATCGTGCATTACCACTTTTGCTAAAACGAAAGTTATATATGAAATGTTTGCTAGTTTGAAAAATATAGTTGTTCTTTATCGAATCAACATTATATTAAAATCAAAATCCTTAACATGAAGATTGTGATAATCCCCATGTTGAGGAATTTCCCCATAATTTGTGAAATTGTGATAAAATCTTTTAAAAGTTTAATGTTTTTAATTTTACGATTTCATTTTAGTTGAGTCTGATTATTGATTATTACGATTTAGTCTTTATACTTTTATGATTTCTATTGTATACATTTTATTTATTTGAGCAAATTGTAAACCAAATATTTATGTGCGTAAATAAAATTGATCGATGACCATTCCTAGTTGACCGAGAACGCATTTAAAGAACGTAATTGAAGTTCTTCAGTGTAGTACAAATAATAAACTATACTGAAAATTTGTACAAATTTGAAATATGCTTTATTATAAAAAAATTTTTTTTTACTTTTATTAAGTATAACAATAATTTTATTAATTAATAAGAATTTATTAATTAATATAAAGCATAATTTTTATAAGGGCTTTGTAAAGATCTTATTTTTCAGATTTCGATAATCAATGCATTTCCTTCAGTTGTGCACAAATTTGAAATCGGAAATTTTTAGTAAATGATAATTTTAACGGTTAAAATAAT
The DNA here is from genome assembly GCA_012934845.2 of Pomphorhynchus laevis. Lineage (NCBI taxonomy): Eukaryota > Metazoa > Acanthocephala > Palaeacanthocephala > Echinorhynchida > Pomphorhynchidae > Pomphorhynchus > Pomphorhynchus laevis. The sequence goes on along the minus strand of WNNJ02002222.1, from coordinate 147,100 downwards.
AATAAAAAATATCCGTTAAATTCATAATTTTAACGGAATTATGTTAGGTGCTTTGAAGCTTGTTTGTTCAAAAAGTTACAATAAAGCGATTTTACATTCTTATTTTAACGGTTAAAACATTCTACGATATAAGTTTAGATGCAAATTAATATATAATAAATGTTGGATAAATTATAATATAATCTAATAAATTATAATTGTTAATTAGAATCTAACTTGTAGAAGCAATTATTATCCGATAATATTTACGAAGATATTTTTATGACGATGTATCAGTGTTTAATATTAATGGCTAATTCGATTTTTGTTCAAAAAGTTACAATGCGATTTTACATTCTTATTATCACAAATATACGCGTCAGAAATTTGTTAGGATTTACAAACTTTAACTGAACATCAACTTTAGTTGATATAACAATGTCAACTAAAGTGGTAGCTATGATTTTTTTATTTCTTTAAAATCCAAATAATTTATCCGTCTTGTAAAAAATGGTCCTTGTAGTATACTCTAATGACATTTTATTTAATCAATTCCTCAGTGAATTCTATAGAATCTATACATAAAGGATACCAGTTACATTTGCCTGATAATAAGCATAAAGAAGATTTACTTGATTGAACAGACCTGATTGAATTATAAAGTATACTTGTATACTTGTAAGACAATCAGTTTATTTAATTTGAAATCACCAGCCAGTAATTGTCTAATACAACATAATGGCTAATATTTTTTTTTAATTTTTAAATAACTTTTAAAATTAAGTTTTTATAATCGAAATGCAGTTATTCAGTTTATGTGTAGCTTTGTTCTAGCCCCAAGTTTACCAGCGACGCTGCTTTTGCTAATGTCATACTTAGATTTGCACGAAAGTCTGGAATTTTTTTGAGTATTCCGTAACTTTGAAGCTTGTAAATTTGTATCAATTTATATGCCAATTTATTAAAGTAAATGTGAAACGTACGTATTTTGGGAACCTAAATATCAAGGTATATTCCTCTAAATCTCTTAATCATGTTATGTTTGCTGCTTTAAGTAGTTCTTGGAATTCCGAATATTAAAACAAGTATAACGTATAAAAATAACGTATTTTTTATAAAAATATTAATATCAATATTATATAATATTAATATAATATAATATAATTCAATATTAATTGTTCAATATTAATATAATAAAATCGATAAGATTTTAATAAAAATTTTATTTAATCGATTATTATCAAATCTATAATTTTAACAATAAATTCTACATTTTTAGTTTTATTTAAGAAATAATTTTTACCTTTATGCTCAGCGGCTGCAGTTGCTTCTGATTTAACACAAGCACCAATAAATACACCATGATTCCAATCAAATGCTTCATAAACTAAAGGAACTCCTTCAGGACGCCGTCCACCAAAAATTATTGCATCAATGGGAACTCCTTTAGGATTTTCCCAATCTTTATCCATAATAGGACAGTTTACAGCGGGTGTACAAAATCTAGAATTTGGGTGAGCAGCTGGTTCAGTGCTACCTTCTTTTGTCCACGGTTTTAGCTTCCAAGACGTTATCTTTTTATTTTCGTAGAATTCTTTATCAATTCCCTCCCAAAATACACCTCCATCATCTGTAGTCGCCACATTGGTAAAAATTGAATCACTGAATATCGTTTTCATAGCATTTGGGTTACTTTTAAACGATGTACCAGGAGCAACACCGAATAAACCATTTTCAGGATTAATTCCGACAAGTCGACCTTCATCGTTAAATCTCATCCAAGCAATATCGTCACCAACACATTCGACTTTGTAACCCGGTATCGTAGGTGTTAACATGGCTAGATTTGTTTTTCCACAAGCCGATGGGAAAGCTGCCACAATATATTTCTTTACTCCTTTTGGATTGGTTAATCCCAAAATCTTAAGCATAAAATGGTTAATATTGATTTTTTAAACTGTAAAAATCCTAATTTTTATTAAACTTAATATTCTATAGGCATTATCATCATGTTTTAATTAATTTATTAATTTATCTGAATTTATTTATTTTGGTTTTTCCAAAACTTATATTCTGTTATAATTTAATTTACACAATTTCGAAAAAACCAAAAACAAAAAATGTTAACATTAGAAAATGCCAATGTACTAATTTTTAATTGTGTGAAGTTAATCACGCTACTGCTTAGATTAATGTCAGGCATAAAATTTGTTGAAATACAAGTTGCATGTGTGTTTTAACATCATGATATTCTTCTGGTTGTGGTACGATATTATCCTTAAGGTATTGTTCCTAATCTTGATACAGCAGGACGCTACTAATCAGCATGGGTGGGTCTCATTAGCTGCTGACCCAGACCTACATTTCACGTTTCGACCTTTATTATCTGCTTGCTCCGCTGATCGGATTCGAACTCAGTACGTCTGTATAGCGATTCAACGTTACTTCCACTATGTTAGCTTGTCCAGTAATGTAGATATACATTTCTGTATATTATTTGTATATTATAATATTAGATAGTCGTCTAGTGGTCTTGATGTACCGCCGGAATTAGGGAGTATCCCATGCTTATAAGTAGGGCGAAAAAATCTTACCATGTGTACTAATTATCATTGAATGATGGTAAATCATTAGATGTTAGTTAAATCAATTAAATCAATCATTTAATGTTAAACATCTGATAATGATTTCAGTTGAAATATCGTTTTTTTTAATTAAAATCTTGATTTCCTTAGAAATATATTTGTTTAATTTGTAAGAATGAATATGATTTAAAAGGGATTCGCAAATAGTTTATATGAAGATCAGTTTGTTTTCAAACATCCTCGTTAAAATGCAGACTTGTAAGTAATATCCTGCATATAAGATTATAATTGTCCTCGTAAATATGCAGACTTTCAAACACTATGGTGTGTAATTGCGTTATGTATAAACTGAATTTATAATTTTGTTAAACTGTTAAAAATAACTCATTAAATAATACAAAATTTATTGTCAATTCTACTTAATACTTAAGGGTTAGATAATTTCCATCAATTTTTAACTTAATTAATAGCAAAACCAACTTTAATAGTTACAGGAATTTTAAATTCTTAAATAACAAGAAACAAATCTTTTAAAATTTTAAGTAGCATACCAGCATATGTTCAGCCAACCAGTTTTGCTTTTCTGCTAAAATTGAACCGATTCTTAATGCGAAACATTTCTTTCCGCATAGAGCATTACCACCGTATCCACTACCAAAGCTTATAATTTCTTCAGTTTCGGGAAAATGGCTTACGATAGTTTTTGAAGGATTGCATGGCCAGTTATTAACTATCTCATCAGAAGTCGGTAATGGAACACCAACACTGTGCAGACAGCGAACGACTCGACCCTCTTTCATAATGTAGTTAAATACATCCTCAGTCATTCTAGTCATTATTCGCATACAAACAACAACGTATGCAGAATCAGTAAGTTCAATTCCGTATTTGCTTAGATTAGATCCAAGCGGTCCCATACAGAAAGGTATTACGTACATTGTTCTACCTAGAACAATGTAAAAATAAAATACGTTTTCACTACTACGCTCGTGTTCATACAGTTGATATAATCTAGCCGTAAGGATAATTCACATAAAATGTTAAAATAGCTTTATAATCACAAGTTTTTATGTTCCAAACTTGTAACAGTTTATAAAAAATTACAATAATAAAATAATTAAATAAGTTGCATTTAGCTTTCAAAATATCACTTCGAGAATCAAGTCTTTAATTTGGAAAGTTCATCCATTTTATTGATTGAGAATGATGACTTTTGCCGCATTATTCAATCAGCTTATTTTATCTAGCAATGAAGATAATTCATATAAAACGCCAAAATATATTTATAATCACAAGTAACTGTCACGAAATTTTATCAGTTTATAAATAAATAATTAAATAAATAATTATTAGAACTGGATCAAAGGAAAGAAGACATTATTTTTGATATTTTGCTAACATCCGTTAGCATCTTGAAACAAATTATTAATTTGTAATTTTCTGAAGATGCTAACATAAGTTAGCGAGATATCAGTAAAGAATTCCTCTTTTCTTTGATCCAGCTCCAATAATTATTTATCAATAATGGATCAGTATCAACTATTTAAAATAATTACATATCTTAACATTTAGCTTTTAACATTTAAAAGCTGAAATAAGTTAACATTTAGCTTTATATTTTATGCTTATATTTTTGTGTATATAAAACAAAAGACTTACTTTTCCCGTCAATTTATATTCTAATTGAACGAATAGGGAAGACTCAAACAGCATAACTCTGTGCTGTTTCGACTTTTAAGTCTCATCACTAGGGGTTGCTGCACAACTGGATTGAAGTGCAGCACCCTTAGACAGCTCAATAAGTTTTTCTAGTGCACATACATTTACTTTTGGAATTAACACTGGATAGAGTATTCATCACGAATAATTCGCTCGCTAGGACCTAACAAGTAGGATTTAAAAAGCACTCTCATTGGTAAGTGATTGATGAGTCTCAAAAGTCGAAACAGCATAGAGTCAGTTTATGATGTTTATTCTTCCCGATTCCTTCAATAGAATGGAAATTGGCGAGAGAAGTATGCCATTTGTTTAATTACCACCAGCACTGAATGATCTTTGTTTATGTGTGCTCGATAGTGTTTTTAAATCCTACTTGTTACACAGTTCGCAACTACCAGCGTAAAGTTTCACGTTTAATTCAGTTCGGAACCACAGCAAAGTTCCAAGCGTATTATAATCATCATTGACAAAGTAGCCAGCAGAAATAAAAGATTTAAAGGAAAGATTTCTGAAGCTAATATTAGTCAAAATCCTACTTAACACAGCAAGAAGAGGATGTATTCATTACATCAGAATTCGACAAGAGGATATGACTGGATAATGAATAAACCCGTAAAAGAACAAAATCATCAACAAATAAATGATGAAATTCAAAGGACAAGGAGCAATAAAACTCAACGACAACATCCAGGTAAGAGATTTTGTTAACCAAAATAACTTATATCCTAGAAAAAAGGCTTATTTATTAAACATAAAATTCAAAAACAGTGAGATATTGAAATTGAATAATTGAAAACTCATGCACAGAGATTGGAGAAATAAACAAAAGAAATAAATTTTGGTCAAATATATCAGAACGAGAAGTTACGGTCCTAAAATACCTTTCACTGGAAAAAGGCACTTAGACACATACCTAGAGACGTCTAAAAGGTTAGATGGTTTGAGTATAACTGACGCCTTGGTTAAAAATAAAGGGCTAATCAAAAACGTTCCTGCATATGTAGACGCTAAAGAAGTTGAAGATTTCTGCCAAAAATGGATTTAACATCCCGATGGGATGTAAAAATAGGGGTTTTGGTGACATATCGTACGTGATAGAGGCCACAGAGGACGACTTTAAAAAATGAAAAAAGACCGACACGGTTTAGAGGGTCAGGAAATTACAATATTTGAATTTGAGGACGAATGGAAATTCGTCCTCAAAAATAAAATCTGAGAATGCTCAGATACCATACTTAGACTGAGTGTTTCCTTTTTCAAATCCACGCTTAACATCAAAAAATTACCTAATAAACTCCAAACTCTTAAAAGGAAAATATGGACAGCTAAAGCAGAAGGGAATGCAAAAAGTGTAGAAAGAGCATCATATTTATATTACATCAAAACTTTGGAACACAAAGTAAAATATTTAAAAGAATTATGTAAATATTCGAAACCTTGGGGGTTTCGAATGTAAACCACCAAGATGTATTAAAGATAAACGTTGGCATGATTGACATAACAAAGCTAAGAAATTAATATCTAGGGAAGGACTAGAAACAGTATGGGACAAGATCCGGGCTAGGCACACAGCCAACCTAGGGCAACACATAGAAGCGCTCCCTCTCCCAGGAACAGAAGGTAGTATAACTAGGAAATTTGAAGATGATAACTTAATAGTGTTCGACATAATGATTGCATTGCCAAAGACTCCTAAAACGTCTTCAAATGGACCAGCTGCTCCGGCGGCCGATCGAGAGAACAAAATCCTCCTGGCTAAAATAATGTTAAAAACAAACCCTGGAAACTGGAAAGAAATCGGACAAGGTAAAATTATCCTAATTCCAAAGACATCAAAAATAAGAAATGAAAAGGATTTGAGGTCAATCACAATATCAAATTCACTACTTATGATATACGAAAAAGCAGTAACCAACAAACTCACAAAATTTCTCGAAGATAATAAGATTTTACCCAGTAACAACTTCGGATTTCGAAAATACGCCACCATGGCGTCAAATTACATGCAAAGGTTTATTACTAGTAGCTCTTTCACCAAAATTATATACTCATTAGACTTCTCAGCCGCTTTCGACTCGATAAGCCACGAGAGTATCTTCAATGCATTATACCGTTACAACATACATAATAATCTCGTTTATCAGATTGGTTGGATATTAAAATCTAGATCCGCCTCACTTGAGGGCACAGATGACGAATTTAGATTTCTTTCCAAACGAGTGCCGCAGGGCTTACCAATTTCTCCTTTTTATTCAACCTAGCTACTGTGCATCTCACCAAGAACTTAAGAAACGAACTCATGGATTGTTGCATCTTTGCTGACGACATAACTCTCCACCTCAAGAAATGGACTAAAGATATCAATAAAGTTGAGGCTTACATTTACATCCCCGTCAAATTAATTATAGAAAGAGGCATTGATATAGGACTTGAGCTCATCGAAAAGTAAACGAAATATATCACTTATAAATAGAAGAGAGCTAATTCTCTGAATAACGGGTTCTTGGGCACACAGGCAGTCAGGAGTTTGAGAATTTTGGTAGCCATTTCAATAATAAGTTAACGCATTATAAATATCTGGCATCAGCGAGAAGACTAATGATTAAAGGTATACGTATAGCAAGTAATGCATATAGATGGAATGTAACATTAAATGAATGCATAAATATCGCTAAAGTATTCCTGGCTCCCACCTTCAGTTTTTATGCTCGAAACTCCAATACAGAACAAAGAAAATACTTCCTATTAACATGCTTAAACGAACTACTAAAACGATCAAAAATGGAATGGGTTTTGTTATTGGCAATTGAAAGCGCATATATGTATTTTAACATACCTCAAGGTGAACAAATCATTGAACAATATAAAACATTCCTTAAAAATAAACTAAAATTGCGGAATTTTATAGCCAAATATTTTACACAACTAGATACTGCAAACATTTTTGAAATTATGTTCAGAGCAGCTAGGAACGACGCACCTGAAAGCATATTTAAACTCGGTTCCACCAACGAAGACTCAAAAATGGAGATGGCTTTATTAGATCGTATAGCATAGCGAACAGTTTATAATGGGTTACAACAACAAGGAGAAACATAACTGAGCATTAAAAACGGAACTCAAAATGAGGAGAAAATCGCTGGTAGCTACAGAATACCCAAGTTTATTTCATGGCGTGGTATTATGGAATATTATATTCCGGATTCAATATATCATCTCAATCATTGCTGATTACGATATGGTTCTTTGTTGATACTCCAGCTCGCTTGTCAGAACCTACTGTTTTGTACTATGATTTTAAATTGTTATACTTTGCTAAATAAAGCATTATTATTACTTGTTAGTTCTTGGCGAGCGAATTATTGGTGATGAATACTCTATCCAGTGTTAATTCTTAGTACATGGATGTGCACTAGAAAAACTTATTGAGCTGTCTAAGGGTGCTGCACTTCAATCCAGTTGTGCAGCAACCCTAGTGATGAGACTTAAAAGTCGAAACAGCACAGAGTCAGTTTATACTGTTTGAGTCTTTATGATTCCTTCAATCAGAATAAAAATTGTCGGGAAAAGCAATTCATTTGTTTATCAATTAATAATGTAATTAATTATCAATTAATAATTTAATAATTTTAATTATCAATTAATAATTTGTCCACCATTAATAAAAAAGCGTGGTGTATATATTTTGTAAATATATTACATTTACAATATGATTTTTGGGTATTAATATGATTCGAGTGTGATGAAGACAAAAAATTTGGGGAGACTTGTTGAAAACGTTTTGTTTCTACTTTCACAAGTGGGAAGTAATTTTACGCTCTCTTGTAGATTTTGTTACCAAATTTTGTTAACTAAAATTTGTAAAGTAGATTTTATAAAGCTTAGCGTCCTGTTGTTCAAATTAAAAATACAATTTTTTAATTGTGATAAAATCACATATTGTTTACATAAATATTTTAAGTATAAAAAATTATTTTAGGTATTTATTAACGGATTAAAGACGTTAATGATAAATGTACATTTGCCATCAATTAAATAACAATATTTATTAATTAATAGCAATTTGTTTTCAATTAACTTTTGATTAAATTGAGTGATTTCGATAACTATAAAAAATAATATAATAAATATATTAATAATACAATTAGTACAATAGTCTAATTAATTAGATATAATGATTATTTTATAAATAAAATAATAATAGAAAAATGAAGTATTAATTTATTAATACTAATACTATTAATACTAATTTATTAATAAAGTAAATAATAATACTAATTTATTAATAAATAATTAATATTTATTTTTAAAGTATTGTAGAGTTTTTTAATGTGAGAAATAAAAAATATAAAAGTAAACTTTCATCTTTAAATATTTACCTTTCATACATCCATTGAATCTTTTAATAAGCTCATCTCGTCCTTCTTGTACACACATCCAGTTTCCTAACTGTGTGCACTTGAGATTTGGCAAAGATGGCTCTTTACTGGGACCAAATCCAGATTTAGGAATTGGAACAGTCGATCGACATTCACCTGTACATATTACTGTTTTACCTTCTACACGAGCGACATCACGTGGATCAGACAAGGCAATGTAACTAAAATGTTTACGTCAAAATACTTTAATTTCGTAATTAAATTTAATGCCGTACTAAACATTTTAATTACACACAAAATATTCTGAATCAGTAAAAGTATCTTTTAAAATCTCTAGCTTTATAATTGAGTACAAAACTTAATATTACTTGAATATTCAAGTAATCTTTAAATAATTTTATTAACCTTAATAAATAAATTAGTGCGGTAATATCTTTTACAAAGATTTATCTTTGTAACTTATTTACAAAGATTTTCATTACAATTACAGAAGTGTGAAAACATATGGTATTTGGCTTTTATTGCAATAACAAATTAATATGAATATAAATATTACATGGCATGATTTAATAAATCTTTTTATTTGTAGTGAAAACATAAACAAATTAATTAATAGGATTAAAGCAACGTGCAGAATAAAGTCATTGAAAATTCCAATTGTATAATTAAAATTAAGATGCAAACATGGATGACTAGTTAGGTATGTTTTCAAATTGTAGGTAGCACCTTCCCCTACCAATTCTGATTTAATTTGAAATAAGAAATGATATCAATTAAAATTGTCTTTCATTCAATCCAGTAGTCAATACAGCAGACGAGTCGAGTGATCGTCAGCCAACATTTAAGGAACCGGAACGTGAAATGTAGGTATTCGATCAGTAGCTGAGATCATCCACTAATACTGAAATGCAGCGTAACTATGTTAGCTTATAAATAGAATTAAAACCACGTGCAGAATAAAATAGTCATCAAAATTTGTATAGAAACAAATAATTTGTATAGAAACAAACTATAGATGACTAGTTTGATAATAGTAATCATTAGGAAATTTAGATAGGTTTTCAAATTAAAGGTTGAGCTTTCTCTTACCAACGCTGATGTAATTTGAAATCAGAAATGATTTCAATTAAATTTGCAAAATGTAAGACGAATGTCTTTTATTAAATCTAATTGCCAATAAAAGCGGACGACTCGAGTGATCGTCAGCCAACATAAAAGGAAACAAAACGTGAAACGTAGGTATTCGATCAGTAGCTGAGGTCCACCAATACTCAGGAATAAAATACCATAGTATTTTATTTATTTTAAATACTTTATTACTTTATTTTATTTTATATATATAGGCCACTAATACTATAAGAATAAAGCAACGTGCGGTGTCATCCAAAATTTTAATTGTAAAAATAACTGCATAATTATACTAACTTAAAATTAGAGAGCAAACTATTGATGACTAGCTTGATAATAGTAATTAATAGCAAAAATAGGTAGTTTTCAATTTAAAGGTTGCACCTTCCACTATTAACTCTGATATAATTTGAAATCAGAAGTGATTTCAATTAAACATAAAGTTACAAAAATATTTACTTAAATTAATAATAGAGCGATGATCAAATAATTTCTCTATTATTACAAATTATTGATTAAATGCCATCGATTAGAATATATAGCATCTTTAAATGAAGGATTCACCAATCTATTTAGATAATATAGTTTATTTAATACTATATAAAAACTAACATCAGTTTTCTATTCGGCTACATTGTACTTGATCATATTTGGCTGCATTGTATTTGATTAAGCATTGAACCCTTGAGAGAAAATATCCTGTTTGCTAAATTTAAAATGTTAAATTTGCAACATGATTTGACCATTAGTAAGAAAAACTAACTTATTGTTATTTGAAAAACAGCGGCAGAAATGTTTTCTATTCACTCCTTGCACATTATTTTCTTATTAATTATCAATTTATTTTGACAAAAGTTTCATCTTTAAATTTGATTATATCACATTTGAAAGTAAATTGATTAATACCATTTTATATTTTTAAAATAGACCTTTTATTTAATAGTAAGTAACTAATCGATATTCTTTAAATTCGCTGTCCTAATTGAATAATTTGTTTTGAAACATCGAAATATATAAAATTTGGATTAAATTACCTATTCTTGTATTTCGTTAAAGATCGAAATATGCCTGCATCTTTGAGCAGTTTAACCATAATCAAACGTTCAGCTTCAGAACCATCACATATGTAGATATCATCAGGTTGTGATAATGTTGCATTGTCGATAATAAATTTACAGACAAAGTCTGGCACATGAGTTGACAATCTGCTTTTAGCATTTTCTGTTAATGATTCGTACTTTGCTCTATCGCCACCGACACCAGGATTACTCAGAACTCTAAATTAGAAATTCAATGGTTTGCTTATGCATTATTGATAGCTGGATTTTTATATGTAAATGTTAAATATATAAAATATATTAAATTTAATATATTTATTATACATTAAATATATAATAAGTATTATATTAATTATTATATTAAATTATTTTATTAAAATTTCAATATAATTATTGTTCAATGTTTAATCACTGTTTTAAAATTACAGTCATTATTTTTTAAATTAGGAAACAAACTATGGATGGTTAGTAACATTGACTGCACAATTAAATTAAGTTAAAATATGGAAACAAAATACTGATGACTAGTTTGAGAATTGCAAAAAAATTACAAAAATAGGCGTTCAAATTGAAAGTTGCACATTCCCTTACCAACACTGATTTAATTTGAAATCAGAAATGATTTCATTTTCATTTCAAAAAATAGATGAATGTATTTCATACAATCGTATCGTCAATACAGCAGACGAATCGAGTGATCGTTAGCTAACCTTAAAAGAACCGAAACGTGAAACGTAGTTATTGTATTAGTAGCGTCAACAAACCCTAAAGTGTAGCGTACTGCTGTTAGCTTATAAATAGGATTAAATAAACGTGCAGAATAAAATCTAACTTGATAATAGTTAGATCAAGATCCTTTATCAGAATGTCTTTTATCCAGAAATCATGATATCCTTGCCTTTATTGTATATTCCTTTATTTCTATGTAAGTACTTTAACGAAGAGATAAATTAGGTACTTTTTAATTTAAATCTTTTCATTAAAGATATTATAAATTTTAAAATTAACACAATTAAAAAATAGAATGATTAAATTCAAATATCAAAATATATTTGAGCATATATTGAAATATTTTAAAATATAATGAAATAATTTTAAATGTTGTATCATTGACTCCATAAACTTAACACATTTAATAATAACACAAAAACACTGTAAAATATTTGAGCTATATTGCGTAAAGTTAAATGACGAAGCTAATCAATAACTTTTAAGAATAAGAAATTATTTAGATAGTCACCAAAACTGTTTGTTATTGTGTTAAAAGCTTTAAATAATAATTAACTACTTATCTAATATAAATTTTTATTTTCAAATAATCATAACATGTATAAAAATAAAAATGACTTAAATAACCATTAAAACTATTCTTGCTATTTTCCATTAGTAATTTATCAGGATTTAATAAACTCTCCAGTTTTTAATTCAAAAGTTAATTTTAATATTGATAGGCTCATCACAATTATACACTATTTTATTAAAATTATAATTCCATTCATAATTTATAGTTTATTCTTTTACTATTTAAATGAATTCTAAATTTAAATACATAAAATACGTACGATTTATCTAACATTGGGATTTTATTCGAATCCAAGGATGTATTTTATCTAAAATACATAAGAATAACTGATAAGTATAAGAAGTCCAAAAATAAAGTAAAAGCGGGCTTTATAAAAATATTATAAAACTATCGTCTCGTTAATCCAGGTTTCTATTTTAAACTTATATTTACGTATGAAAAAATAATTCAATATATGGGCAAAATTCTTAAAAGCTAAATTGAGTACTAATTATTAATTAAAGATTTAATTTTTAATAAATAATTAATAATTAATAGTTAGTTATTTATAATTAATAATTAATTAATTATTAATTGTTATTAATTATTATTAATTATTATTAATTATTAATTAATTATTAATTAATACATATTTTTATAATCATATCATAATTTTATAATATATTATATAAAATTTCTATTATAATTATATAATTTTATATTGAATCAGGATTTGAATTTAAAATTTATACGTAATGAAATAAATAGTACTGATTGGAACTAGCACCTAAAATATGTGTCATAAGTTATTCTATCTATAAATAAATATTTATCAATAAATTAAATCATTTAAGTATTTATATATTACCATATTTATGTGAATTACTTCGAACCGAGCCAATATAACAAACTAATAAATTCATAACATGTTTATAAATGGATAACGAGCCTTTATATGATAAATTGATCTTAACTACCTCATAAAGCAATTCAATAATTTATTTGACAACGTAAAAATATTACCTGTTAAAGCTATTTAAAATTTTCCAATGTGGCAACGAAAATGAGTTAAATACAAAGGGATATTTTTATAATTAGTATAAATAACTTTGCAAACAATAGAGAGAGTGAGAAATTACCTATTTGTTATAGAGAAAGACAAATTCAATTATTATGGATCTTGGATGTGTTTGCGCTTTCGTCCTACATAAAAGATATTTTGCCGATATAAGACCCTTATAATTGATCAAACCAGCTTTGGCGAAGTAATTGATATGGTTGCACTTTCCAATTTACATCGATAACTTATCGTGCAAAATATATGATTCCACAAACAAAAAGATACTAGAAAGAAATCATCAAAAAGTTCATTCAATATGCTACTCTTTGTAAATCAGAAGGTATTATTATAATAGTATTCACTGAAAACGGTTGTCAGAATAGTCAACAATATATAGTCGGCAACCAGAATAAGCGCATACGGTGTAATGAAAGTACGTGATTGAATCTTTGACCTTGTTGGCGTTAGCTTAGATATATTGTCTGTTCATGCACCAAAAAATATGTAATTTCAAACTATAGCAAAGATAAAAATAACGTGTAAATATCAGTTTTCAAAAAACAAAAGTCATAGAAAGTAAAATGCCAAATAGATTTACAGTACTAAACCACCATGGTTTGGCACTGCAATCTATTCAGTTATAAAAGCTGAATAGATTACAGTTAAACTGAATTGGAGATCCCTCAAAGGATATACTAAGCGGTTTGACTGAGCAGGCTTCCTGTGAAAGTATATTAGAGCATATAATATATTTAATATATTAATATATTAATTACATTAATATGTTAATATGTTAATAGGTTAATATACATTTAATATATTAAATATATTAAAGCATCAGTTAAAGGATTCCGTATATAAGCCATATGAATGATGCCAATATTAAATGGATTATATCATTTATAAAGACAAAAAAGATTGAAATTAATAAAATGTGGAGGGCAATAAGTAGAATAAAATGAGTGCAAATTAAAAATTTAAGTGAGAAAGACAGCATCTTTATGCAAATTTCAGTTGCAACATTTTCTCAACTTTATTCGATAAACGAAGAAAAGTTGGCTCTGTAATATAATCCATTGAAAAAATACATTGAACTTAGAATATAATTTTAATTATCTAAAAATGCATCCATCAATTATTAAGAAGGAATACGATTTCAGTTGTTTAGTCGCTTATTCGCTGAGTCAATCTGTTCCTTTATTGCCTCAGGCATATCTTTATGTAATACTTCATTTAAATAAGAAGTTGTTTCTTTTAAATCCTCGATCCAATATTGTTTATCAACAGAAAGTAATTCTTCGAAATTAATCGATTTAGAAAGGCTTGTCGTATTTAGGCTACCATATTTCGGTACGTACCCTATCGGGGTTTCGTGTACAATGTCTTCACCCTCACAACGTCTAAATATCCAATCCAAAACTCGGATGTTATCTCCAAATCCAGGCCAAAGAAAGTCGCCTTTCTTTGATTTTCTAAACCAGTTGACATGGAATATTTTGGGTAGCTTGACTTCATTCCTCTGAAACGATAGCCAATGAGATAAGTAGTGACCAAAGTTGTAGCCGAAAAATGGACGCATGGCAAATGGATCGTGCATAATTTGCTTAGCTGAACGATAAAAAATAAAAAATAATGAAACTAATATTATTTATAAAATATAATATATATTTAATATATATTATAATATTAAAATAAAATATGAAAACCTTATAGTTTCCTTTAACAAAAATTTATTGGCAGTGATTTATTTATACACATAAATTAATTTAATCGTTAAAAAACCTTATAGGCAATTAATTATTTCTAATTTTTATAGAAGTTTTTGTCCGAAATTTTATATTTATCATGTTCATTTTGTCTGCTACATTTGTTGAAATTTGATATTTCAAAAGCCATAACATAAAGAAGACAAAAACGAATAATTATTCGTTAATTGTTTGTTAATTATTCGTTTATAATTGTTTTATTAGTCCCTTTGTTCGGAGTATTAAGATATGTATTTCGTGATCATCGAGTAATTGTAATTATTTAAAAAGAAATCAATAATGGTAGCATCCCCTTGCTACCATTATATGCTATATACTGGTTCTTATATGCTATTTGTAGCATATAAGAACCAGTCTGTTTTTTCAACAAAGATATTACAGCTTGATTTGCCAGAAAAACAAGATGCCATATTTTTGTCATATTATATATTAATCTTCCTTTTATTCTTATATACTCCTTTTTATCTCATTTACACATTTAAACCTTCTTTACACCTTTTTACACTGTTTAATTTACAAATCATTTTACATGTCTATTATTTTGTCTTTTTTTACTATATTTAACCCCAATTACCTCATTTTTTCACATGCTTTACCTTTTTACACTTCTATCTAGAAGATCGTTGTTATTGAAGATTATTGAAAATATAATTTTTAGATTAAACATTAAGCGGGCAAAGCGAGGTCAAAGCGAAGTAATTCTATCCTCTTAAGTTTCCAATAAGATCCCGATATGTCCTCTTAACATATTTATCTCGATAGAAGACTTCAAATACATATTTATATTTTCTCTCTTCGTTTATTAGAGTCGATAATCCATTTAATCATAAAATTCGCAGCATACTAATTATTAATTATAGTCGAATGCTTTGTTTTTAAAAGACATTTTTAAATCTCTCTGACTGTTCTTTATTATTAATTAAAGATTAGTAAAAAATCTTTATAGAAGGAAGGTTCTCCTTAAATTACGATAAAAGGAAGATATTTAATCTTAGATATTTAAGGTATAATCTAACACTAAATGTTAGATACATTTAAACATTGCATAATATACATGTATATTATATTATAATATACATGTATATTTAATTTATTATAATTAATTTTGTGATTAATTTTATCGCTACTCAATTTAATTAATAATACAAAATACACAATACTTATATAGTATCAAAATTAGAACAGCAATATCAACTATATTAATATAAATATATTGTATTAATAATGTTAAAATATCAAATATTAAAATATAATTTAATTTAAAAATTCAAAAATAAAATATTTAAATATTATATTAAAATATAAGCTTTTTAAAATATTCCAAATAGAACAGCAGCATGTTTAAGAAACCATTATTTTCACAATAAAGCATTCATCGATAAATACTTATATATTACATTATTTGCTGATACCTTTTAACAATATAGGACCAACAATTTATTTTTGGAATTTGAGAGTAAGATCATCAAATAAATTTCGACGTTTATTGTTAACGACGAATAACAATAGTGATTAATAATCGTTATTTTATGTAAAACATGTAAGCCAGACGCGAAAGAATGACGAATGCCGTTTCGTCATCACAATGACTCATCAGTGCCAGATCCCTTCCACTACTGGATGCAGAGGAGGACTGGCAGACGGCAATCAATGAATGAATCAATGTCCAAGCATAAAGGTGATATTTTAAGCGTATTAAATCCGTAGACTCAGTTAGGTGAATTGATTACTAATTTTATCGAAATAATATTAAATAATTAAAAGTTTTTATAAACGGTTAAATTTCTCTTGTCACACGGATTTGATAATAACGGATCTTCTTTCTAGAGCGGATACGAAAAATATACATTAGTTATTACGATATATAATCAAATTACATGATATAAAATACATGATTGGGGTGTATTCTTTCGTATTTTTAAAAAATACGAAAGAATTTTAACATGCAATGAAATCTAAAGTTTTATCAATAATATTTTAACTTTTACATTGAAAGAAGTTATTTATTATGATGTGTCAAAATGATAACAAAAGCGCATTTTTTGAAACGATTTTAATTTAAATTAACTTTGTAATTGAAAGTGACATTAACGTTATTTCTAATATAAATTAACGAGCTGATGCAATAAAATATGATTCATTAAAAGCATTTTTAATTAAAAAGCGTTTTTATAACTACAAAAATTGCATTTATCAAACGTTATCCTGAGTAAAATTTGATTTCGCCACACATTCTTTTTATATAATAAATGCATATATTCATAAATAGTAATTCTGTCTGATTCAAAAAAATAAATAACAAATTGGCATAGCAAAACAAATTAATTCGGCACAACTCCGAACATATAAATAAAAGGTTATAATTATGAATACTTATTCGTTTTATTCGTTGTGAATTCTATGATTTGATGGATTATCGACTGGCATTTGCAAGTGCTTTTGCTAATGATCCTTTTTTGGTGAAGCTGTAGTACTGATTCAGTACTTTATGATGTTACTAGTAATTTTCTAGTACATCATTCACATTAAGGTTTTAAAAATACGAAAGAATACACCCCAATTATGTATTTTATATCATGTAATTTGATTATATATCGTAATAACTAATGTATATTTTTCGTATCCGCTCTAGAAAGAAGATCCGTTATTATCAAATCCATGTGACAAGAGAAATTTAATCGTTTATAAAAACTTTTAATTATTTAATATTATTTAGATAAAATTAGTAATCAATTCAGCTAACTGAGTCTACGGATTTAATACGCTTAAAATATCACCTTTATGCTTGGACATTGCTTCATTCATTGATTGCCGTCTGCCAGTCCTCCTCTGCATCCAGTAGTGGGAGGGATCTGGCACTGATGAGTCATTGTGATGACGAAACGACATTCGTCATTCTTTCGCGTCTGGCTTACATGTTTTACATAAAATAACGATTATTAATCACTGTTGTTATTCGTCGTTAACAATAAACGTCGAAATTTATTTGATGATCTTACTCTCAAATTCCAAAAATAAATTGTTGGTCCTATATTGTTAAAAGGTATCAGCAAATAATGTAATATATAAGTATTCATCGATGAATGCTTTATTGTGAAAATAATGGTTTCTTAAACATGCTGCTGTTCTATTTGGAATATAAAACTTGATGAGATTTCATTGCATGTTAAAATTCTTTCGTATTTTTTAAAATTTGTTTCTTCTAGTTTAAAAGTGGCTAACATCTTGCGATTATGATAATTTTTACATACCGTTATGTTCTGCAGCAGCCGTTGTTTCTGACTTAACAGATGCACCAACAAACACCCCATGTGCCCAATCAAATGATTCATAAACTAGTGGAACTCCTTCTGGACGACGTCCACCAAATAGAATAGCTTCAATGGGAACTCCTCTAGGATTTTCCCAGTCACTATCCATTACAGGACAGCGCGCGGCCGGAGCACAGAAACGTGAATTAGGATGTGCTGCAGGTTCCTTACCGTTAGGATCCCATATCTTGTTTTTCCATGTTGTAATAACGTTATTTTTCCACAAATGTTCATCCATTCCTTCCCAAAACACACCACCATCACTTGTTTTAGCAACGTTAGTGAACATTGTGTCATGTTTTATTGTTTCCATCGCGTTAGGGTTTGATTGATATGATGTACCAGGAGCTACTCCGAAAAAACCGCTCTCTGGATTTATGGCGACTAATTGCCCTTTATCGTTGAATCGCATCCACGCTATATCATCTCCAACGCATTCTACCTTGTATCCTGGTATCGTTGGATTAAGCATTGCTAAATTTGTTTTGCCGCAAGCAGAAGGAAACGCAGCCGCGACGTATTTCTTTACTCCATTTTGATTTGTGATCCCCAGTATAAGCATATGCTCAGCCAACCATCCTTGTCGTTTAGCGATATTACTACCAATTCTTAGAGCAAAACATTTCTTTCCGCAAAGTGCGTTTCCACCATAGCCGCTTCCGAAACTTAAAATTTCATCTGAATCTGGAAAATGACTGATAATGGTTTTACTTGGGTTACAAGGCCAATTATTAAAAATTGGTAATTTAGAAGGGAGAGGAACGCCTACACTGTGAAGGCATCTCACAAATTCGTTAGTTTGACTAATTATGTCGAAGACGTCTTTTGACATCCTTGTCATTATTCTCATACAGGCAACAACGTAGGCAGAATCTGTTAGTTGAAGTCCATACTTGCTCAATGGTGAGTGTAAAGACCCCATACAGTAGGGGATAACATACATTGTCCTTCCTGGAAGAAATAAGGACATATTAAATTGGAAATTATAAAAGTTAAAAATCGGCAATTCTACAAATAAACTTTTCTTAAGATGTCCAAAACAAACATTTGATTATGATTAAATCAAAAATTTGTAATTAAAACTATTTATATATTTATAAGTATATATTATGTACTTTATAATATATATTTTTTAATATATATTATACATAATATGTTATATATAATATATTTCATGTATATTATATTAAATATACTATAATATATGTTTTATATATTATATATAATCATTAAAATTACATATAATATATAATATTATATATAATATAATGTATATATTATGTATATTATATATAATATATATTATATGATATATAATATGTATAAGATATTTTTTTAAGATATAAAATTTATAATTTTATAAATTTATAGGAATGAAAATATTTTTTTCTTGTATTCCAAAACAGTCGCAATATTTTGATAGATCTTGCTATCTAAAAAATCACAAACAATTATGGTTAACTGTTCAGGGAACAGTTTACTTTTTTAGAATAGAAATATTTTCACTCTATTCTTTGTTACTATAAATTTATAAAATAAAAAATAAAGATAAATTTAAACGTAACGAACAAATAAAGGAGTGAAATAGTCTCTTTTAAAAAGTCACAGTATTTTGACAGCTAGTGATATCCTTATAAAATTTACAAAGAGTTTTCCATTGCAAACTGTTTCCCGGTAGAATTTAAACTTTTTAAATAGAACCATTTTCACTCTATTCTTCCTTACTATAAATTTATAAAATAAAAAATAAATATAGATTAAAACCTTATTTTTTATTTATATGCGTTTAATTACCTTTCATGCAACCAGGATATCGATTAAGTAATTCTTTTCGTCCGTCATCAATTGACATCCAATTGCCAACTTGTGTCGATTTTAAATTCGGCAAGCTTTTTTCAGGACTAACAGGAAACCCTGATTTCGGAGTTGGTACTGTTTGTTTCGAATTGTTTGTGCAAATGACTGTTCTACCTTCGACACGAGCCACGTCATTTGGATCGGACAATGCCAGCCAACTACATTTAAAAAAATGAATATTTAAAATCTAATCAAAAATAATATAAAATTTAAAGCAATGATTTTGCGTTATTATATATTTTGACATTGACCAATTAGATAAAAGTAAAGTAAATTAAGTATTAATGATTTTATATAATTCAAGTGAATTCTTACTTTTAAATTTGGTATAACCACTAAAAAGTTTTAAAAGCAAAACATGCAGTAAAATATAACCACTAAAAAGTTTTAAAAGCAAAACATGCAGTAAAATAGAACAGAAAACAAAGTTTGTCCAATCGTTAATTGAGCCTTCATTGTGTCACAGCATCAGGTTCACAGGGATCTGAGCCATCCAGTCAATCCAACACGCCGCTATCCGACTAAACTACCCGGGGTCTCTCACTCCCCCCCCGAAGAATCTAATCGAATCGGACTATGCTCGGTAATCGCAAAATGAGGAGCTTGAGAAACCTTAGTATTTGATCTGGGGGACGTCATCTTGAAAAGAAGACTAATCCCGAGATAGCCCAAGTACCCCAGAGGCACGCTTGGGTTTTCCCATTCAATGACAGATGCTAGGCCAGTTTCAGAGCTCATATATCTTTCTTCAGGATACGTTTAAATCTATCCAGGTCAGCCTTCGCCGATCAATTCAGCGTAACGGTGAACCCTAGATATTTTACTCGACTTGTGAAGATGGGGAATGGTTGAGACTGCAAAATGCAGGAGAGTCCAGAGATTACTAGTCTCTTAAGCTTTTTTTGGTGGCAGTGGCGACATGAAAGACTACCACCTGCGATTTGTTGGAGTTTAAAATAAGATTGGATAAGGGTAACTGATGTTTTAATCTTAAAAGGAAACAGCTGATGTCAGAGACTACATCTTTGCACCTGCTTCCAGAGAACAGGGCTGTGGTATCATCAGCGTATACCACAAGATATTGATCGCGTTTATTTTTTTGTAAATTATAATTGAGGCAGCTAGATACAAGATTGGAGAAAGTGGGGATCCTTGAGGAACACCCGTAATATGGTAGAACTTACGCGCATCAGGGTTTTCTTCATATAAGAATCGCTTGGTATATAACAATATTTCCACCCTGTTAACAATTCTCGCAGGCAATCCAATAGACCTGAGAGAAGAGATAACAAAATGAATGGAAATGCGGTCAAATGCAGCAGAAAATTCAAGAAAAAACAGTCATAGTAAGATGATGACTGTTATCTTGACAAAACTGATGTACTTCATCTATTGCTGTATGGACCGAGCGATCTTTTACATACCCAGTAAAACCTGGTGGGATTAAATTTTGCTTACTTAGATGGTCGCGGATTTTACGCGCAAGCGCTATTTCATAAATACAGATGAGGGAGTTTTGAATCGAGATAGGCCGCAGATCTTTAGGAGATGAAATCGATTTCTTTTTGATATAAAAACACGACTGCTGATATTAATGCCAGGAACATCGGACGTGGAGGCTAGTAGCAAAGTGATGGCGACCTTCTTTCTCTGACTATCTGTCAAAAGCTTACAGACCCGAGTGGAGAGTGGCGCGTGGGATTTTGAGGTGCCTTGAAGTGACCCCCAGGAGTTTTGGATATCTGTGACAGATAAGTCCTGGCTCCTGAAGTCATACCAAGGGGTGGAATTGGTTGGGGCGATAGAGTGGCTTCATAATTATGTAGGGATAGTGACTCCTCCAAAACTTTGTCAAGGCTTATGCTACCTATCCAGCCCAAAGCTCTCTCCTTCCAGCTGACAAACTTCGCCTTCTTAAATATCTTCCAAAAGGAAGACTGAGAAGGGTTAAGGCAAGAAATGCTCGCCCTATCCCTACTCAGCTGGAACCTATATATAGTGCTCCAGTATTTATTTGAGAGAGCCTGTCTGGCGGAAACAGGGAAATTAGGAAGGTACTAGCATTTTAGCTAGTACCTTGAGTTTTGTTCGGAGTGGGATTGTATATGCGACCTTTATAGGTAGTCGAAAGAAACGCGGTAGCTTACGATGAGAGGTATGAATTAAATTCGGTCAAACTCTCGTTACCAATTCCAAGGAAGAGTTGGACAGCTGCCTGATAGAAGGTCACTATGATAGGTTCAAAGTAAAACCTCCTTCTAAGCAACGTACCTTTCTCTAATCGCCATCGAATTTGGTCATGAGAGGTGGTCTGATGTTGGCGCGACTGCTCAGTACAGATGGGTTTTAACAACCACATGCTATGTAGCAGTAAAATTGCGAGGAGAGAATTAGTTGTTGAGCAATGAAAAATGGGGAAGATGATTTGTGAATAAGATAGTCGTTCCTGACTCTGCGGAGTGATGCATGAATCCAACGACCAGTTTTGTACACATATAGCAACGAACAATGACGTCATTCGCTTGGTGTTTGAAGTATTTTTGTGTGCAACCTATTTTTATTGTCAGTAGCTATATATTCCAGGATGGTTTGGTGATCGACGATTTTTGCCATCAAGTTTTGTGGATACTTTCAAAATACTTACGTATTTGTCATTTGTCGAAGAGGACGAATACCGAGAGTACAATCATGGACGTGATTGTACAACAAAACTCAAAAGTTGAAAAGCTGATGGAGCTGTTTATCAAGTCAAGGATTTCGACCATGTCTGCTGATCGAAGTACGGACTTAAAACAAGTTGTTAATACCATTCCGCAAATTTGACTACAAGTGTGTGAGTGGATAAATTACTACTCAAGCAACGCATTTACTAAATTCGCTGCTCGAGGTATAAAGAACGAGCAATCAATGAAATAATGTTAGCTTGACTGGGACTATAGACATTTACGATCGTTGCGAAAACTACGTTTACGATCGTACGACCGGTATCGACAATTTATCCTTTGTGACCTTGTTTAAATATTCTATAGATATTTTTCAGTCAAACTTCATGAAATTACTGCTCGATATTCTTTATGCAAAGAAAGAAAAGTAATGAGAGTTACGCAGAGTGGATGAATAATTTGGATGGGCAGCTAAAGATTTCAAATTTTTTAAGGCAACAATATCAAGCGAAAAGGAGGCAGTGGCAGAAAAAAAACAGAGATATGCTGGCAATGTACGCGCCTGATGAATGCGTAAGGAGCGTGGCGATTCAAGACGAAAATATTTCCATCTCAAAACTATTGCAGATCGCTAGTAATTATAAGGCAATGAACAATTCTCCAGCATTATCGGACACACCGAGAACGACAGAGTTAAGAAAGAATGATGAAGCTCAAATACAATAGTTCTCAATCAATAAAGTATAACTGCTAATGTTCAATAGGCGCTTTACGCCTGCTCAAACAACATGTTGTCCAAATTGTAGAGTGACACACATGTCACGTAACATATCCGGCTCGCAATGCAAAGTGCTTTAACTGTAATAAATTTGGCCACTACGCACGATATTGCAGATCGCGGTCAACGCGAAATATAAGAGCTATTAGTGAGTACCGATAAAAATGCAACTGGACACAGGCGCATCCGTAACTACACTTTCAAGGAAAGTATGGGAAACAATGGGATCTCCAAAACCTAAGTGCATCGAAATTACGCGCATTTGGTGGTTATCTAATAGAGACATATTTTTAATGTATTATCTGAGTAGAATATATGGAAAAAAGTCAGACTCCCCGCTAAGATTGTGTATGTTCAAGATCTATGCTTTTTTGTTTACCTTGGGAAATTGAGCTCGGCATACATATTCCAGGTGAAATCATCAATATAAATACAAAAAACGCAGAATCTGAAAACTGCAGTAGCGAAATGGAAAATATACAACTAAAATATCCGAATATTTTTAGCAGACTGATCTTACGGTAAATAATTTTACGGCTTGACTCAAACTATTATCGGACGCCAATTCACTCAGATTAACGTCCCGAAGAATGTTATAAGTTTTTAAAAGAAGCGGTGAACGATGACTAGATAGACTGGTGAAATCAGAAACGCTTGTACCAGTTGACCTTAGTCATCAGCCACCAGAATGATCTACTATAATAGTTTTCGTACAAATAAATAGCGGCGGGATTTGAATATGGGCCGATTTTCGAGTAACTATCAACAAATATCTGATCCCTATTGCTTATCAAATTCCTACAATAGAAGACACTTAACCGAGTTGCTAAGGGTAAAATTTCTCTAAAATTGATTTATCCAATGCGTATTTGCAATTGTCAGTCAACAATGAAAGTATCAATATGCTTGTTATTACCACACCATTAGATATTTTAAATACACTCGTATAACATTTTGCATCTCAACAGCATCTTCGATTTTCCAAAGGTATATAAATGAAACGCTATTCGACATTAAAGAAGTAACATCTTACTTAGATGATGTCATTGTAATTTCAAACTCTATGGAGGAGTAAAGACTCAGACTACTACAACTGTTTAAAAGATTCGATCAAGTCGGTCTCAGAATAGCCCAATAAAAATTAACATTAGCTATATATACCAGATCGACGGTATTTTGCCATCAAGTGTTGTGGGTACTTTTAAAATACTTACGTGTTTATAATGTCAATTATATTATATAATATTATAATATAATGTTATTACAATATTATTATAGTTTATTTAATTATATTATTATAATATTATTAACAATTATTATAATGAATAAGTAACTGAATAACGAATAATGTTTAAATAATCTAATTAACAAACTTTTATAACGGTGTCTAGAAAAAATTAGTCGAAAGCATGCATTGCGTTCAAGTAAATTTATTAAATTTTGAGTCAAAATTAAAAAGATCTGTCCATAATGAATATGGACAATAACAAGTTTGATGCTCCCAATTACCATTTAAGTCATTGTCATTTTTCTAATTAGAATTTTGATCAATTTTAAAAACATTTTAATTTTTTTATGACAAATATTTACTTTTCTAAATGTTATATAACGACATCGTTGCTGCCTACAATGTCTGACATTCTAGGCATTAACACTGTGTAACATTTACCCATCAACATTGTGCAACATTCTCTCATCGTATTATAGCTTAAAAATTAAATTCCATTCAAATTTTATAAAGCTGATTGACGCTGCTAGAAATTTACTCAAACATAAAGTCTTAAGTTATTAGTTGAATTTATATACTAATTTTTACCATTGACTTATTATCTTTTAATTTATTAATTTAACTTGAATTATATTTATTTCGTAATTAATTTAATTTATATTCCAAGTATAAAAATGATATAAGAAAATTGAAATTGTAAACAAAAGATATTAATTGAAATAAAATAGAAATAGTTATAAAAATAAAAATAAAATAAAAATAGTCTCATTAATGATTTTTATAAAAAAGATATCAATATATTTGATATTTTTGATCCAATAATATTGATTAAATTGAATATAATATAACATTAATTGCTCTGTAAATAATTTGCCGAACACTAAAAATAATTTTGAAAGAGAGTCGAGGATGTCGGTCCACATTATTGTTGAAAGAAGAAAAGGCATCCGCCGACAGAACATTGTTGTTAAAACCAATATTTCGGTTCCAAGCGAAACCATTTTCAATGTAATTGTAATTAACTTATAACTTTCTTAAAGAAAGTTATAAGTTAATTACAATTACATTGAAAATAGTTTCGCTTGGAACCGAAATATTGGTTTTAACAACAATGTTCTGTCGGCGGATGCCTTTTCTTTTTTCAACGATAAAAATAACTTGTTTGTTTTTATTTTAAAAACAAATTTACGAATAAATAAATTAAAAAATTAATAATTTTTAATCAATTTTTTTATTTGCTTACCAATTATCATATTTTGGTAAAGGTGAAATGACATTGTCAGATTGTAATTGGCTAAGAAGTTTTTGATTTTCTTGTTTTGATCCATCACATATAACCACTCGATTTGCTTGACATAAAGCTGCTTCTTCACTTATAAACTGTTTGACATCAGGTGACAACTTTATATTTATTTGCTGTGATGCTTCTTCAACTGAACGTTCGTATGAACTTAGGCGATTGTCTTCTGGTAATTTACCGCATAGTACACTTGAAAAATTAAATTATTTAATGAGAACAATAATTTAAAATTTTAATCTATGGTTTATTTAGCCATAAATGGCTAAATGCTACGTCCATAATCTTGGTTTGACTATAAAATTATATATCTAAGTGTTTGATACTACTTTCTAATAAGGTATTTATATGGAAATAATATAAGTAGATACGCATGTGTCGTGTGATTTACTAACAGTAAATTTTCGAATTACAATATAGTTGCCCTATGAAAAAATATGAACCCACTGATTGTTTATGATCAATCTTTGAAAATATTTTGCATTAAAAATATAAACTAAACGAACTTGCAGTGGATAATTCTTTTATTTTTTAGATGCTTATTGCATAAAAGATAAACTTGCGAAGCTACAAAAGTATATTGATAGACTAACTGGAGAATAGCTACTGTCAATCTTTTGATAAAAATCAAGGTTTCCTATATGCAAACGATGAATTGCAGAAGTGTAGATATTAGGAAGAAAGAAATAACGATTTTGAATAAATAATTAAGCTGTAATATATAAAGATGTTGTTAAATAAAGCAATTTTAAAAAGGACTTACTCTTTTTGACTTTCGTAAAATAATGATTTTTCTAAAAGTTTAATTGCTTGACTCAATAAGTGATCATTTATTAATAACTGATCAATAAGTGATCATAAAAAATCTATTTAATTTTACTGGTGTATTGTTTTAATATCAATTTAAAGGAATCGAATTTTGTTGAGGAATTAAAGCACAAAAAATGATTCACAATTGAATCATTTAAGCACAAAAAGTTAAACACAATTTTAAACAAAACTGTTTAAAGAGGTAACTTCAGATTTCTGTTAAACAATTTATTTTCATTGTGACTTCAAATGCTCGGCAATCGCTTATTTAAAGAATTTATATATACAAATATTTTTGAATTTAAGGAAAGTGAGACCATTCCGCGTGAATTTCTTGTAAAACATGTAAGCCAGACGCGAAAGAATGACGAATGCCGTTTCGTCATCACAATGACTCATCAGTGCCAGATCCCTCCCACTACTGGATGCAGAGGAGGACTGGCACAGTCCTCCTCTGCATCCAGTAGGGGGAGGGATCTGTCACTGATGAGTCATTGTGATGACGAAACGGCATTCGTCATTCTTTCGCTTCTGGCTTACATGTTTTAAACGAATATTTTTATTTAGATCCATCAAAAAATTACCGTTTGATTAACAACAGTTACTTGCTGACTCGTCTCAAAAACATTGATAAGTTTGTATCAATATATAATATATTATAACATATTATACCAATTATATCACAAATGGTTTATGTCAATTTGATCTTAGTCGATAAAGCTATGATCTATGACCGTTGCTAAAATCTTTGTCGATTTTAGCAACGGCTAGTTTTCTTTAAACACAAATATGCAATTCATCCTATATTTTTTATATTTCGAATATAAAAATATAATATTTTAAACTTTTAGAAAATATTATGAAATAAAAATGATAAAAAATTATAAAGAAAAACGTTTTGAACAATTGGAACTTACGATTGCTGAATTGAAAGGCATCTAGTATAAAAAAGAAAGTAGAAATAATATTTCCAAAAAATAATATAAATATTTAGTTCGTTTTTAAAATGTAAATTAATTAAATTTTTCGTTTGAGACTTGAACTTAATTTTTAATTCGTATTTTGATCTATAGGTTATTAAAAATTACATCAAACTAAAATATTTGAAGTTTAAATCATTTGTATGCCATTGGGTATTTAATTAAACCTTCGAATGCATTACATTCAAATTGTATTAAAAAATGGCTTATAAGCAGTGTGCAATGTATATAATACATTAAACAATATATAATATTAAAGTCATCAATTTCCTCGATTCTAGCAAATGTTAATTTATAGGAACAAAGGAAAATCAAAACGTAAAGGATTATTCAATATTTCAATGTCAACTATCATCATCAGGAAAAAATGTTCAAAATTAAAAAGATGAATTAATTGTTTATTTTTTCGTTGTGCCTAATTTAGTTATTAATTCATAATTTACTTTATTATTTTATATTTGTTAAATATTTTTGAGTTTATATATACTACATATAGGTGGAAACACCTAATTCAGAAATAATAATACTAATTCAGAAATAATAAAATCGCATCAAAGGTTACTTTGGTAATCTACTGGAAATGTTACTTAACGGTTTACATTTTTTTATAATTATGATAACTAAATTGATGAGCAAGAACAAATCCAACAAAGTAAAAATATTTTTTTGATCCCAGCAAGAAACCAGAAATGCGGAAAATATTTTCTAACGTGTCTGTAATTAATAAACTGAAGTTATTTGAATGGTAAGCGAATTTGCGACGGTAGCTTCACCATTTCTTGCTTCACATTTTATTTTCCAATTACTCAAATTACACAAACATTCACTCCTGCAAGTTTTAAGAACTCTTCTACAGTTTTCGCTGGCTGTAACTATTTCCATAACTAGAAATTTAAAGTAATCTTTTTATAGGTGATTTTAGTGGCACTAGATTTTATTAGATCATGGTCACTGATCATGTTATAAGGTAGATATTTGTAGTCGTTCGCTTGATATGTTGCTGTAATATGCATTGTCTTGTTCAATTGAGTATTTGCAAGATAATAATGTAGAATATTATTAACAATTAGAGCGAAACACTAGGTCAATAAAATTTTAGGATTTTTGAAAATGAATCTTGAGCTGATCTGCTCAAGTGGTTGTTAATGAGTGATCAATTTTCAATTAAGCATTTTTGGAAGAATTAACTAACGCTACCTGAGTGGAGTATTATCGTTATTTAATAATACGAATTATTTATATTATTATTTATATATATTATTATTTAATAATATATATATAGATATATATAATATTATAGATATCTTTGTAATTGTTATAACGATTTTAGCAACTGCTAGTTTTCTTAAAACAAAAATAGCCATTCACCTTGAAGATTTCTTATCTTATTTGATAAGTCATCAATAATTTTATATTATTTTGATCAGATCGTGTAAAGTTTTTAATTTTGGTAAAAGTGGGTTCAATATGTTTAAAGTTCGTCTGGGCATAATATACGAAATAAAGGATGTGTCACAAATGTTACTAGTCTCGTAAACTCCCAGTTACATTAAATATCATTTGCTTGTTCAAACTCTGGGTATAATGATAAACTTCAACTCACACTGATGGCAATTATTGATTTGATTCCTGTAAAACATCTTATTATTATTTATGACTTACATTCAACTTATGTCTCTAACTGTTAAAATGCATGCTTGATTTTGTTAATATATATCGTTCTATATTGCAATAACGTCTTTGGCATCCACGCACGTAATGCATATTATTGTTTAATGCCTTTTGTGAAACATTATTTTTACAATTGCAGTAAATGTTTGATTCCATAATAAATACTCGTTTATATATCAGTATTCATTTGTCATATTTATCCTAAAATAATATTTACTTTCAATTTTGATTTGCTAAAAATAAATTTTTTATTAAAAATTAAAGATTAAATGTATTAAATATCTCATGTACATTTAATATGTACTTATGGTATCCATTTCCATAATATAAATTTTGTAAATTAGCAATATATTATTACCATAATTTTGCTTTTAATAAATAGAACTCTAATTATGCTTTTAATAAATATAATACAAAAAGGAATAATCAAAAATCGGTGTAAATCTGTATTTCTTCTGTTCTGCCATTTTTGATATCACTGTACGACAGTAAGTTAACTTATTTTCATCTTGTCAATTGTGAAAAGGTCAAACTTGAAGAGATGCGAGCAAGTAAAAAATTGGAAGTAAAGAAGTACATGGGCATTATCAGTACAAGTTGTCCTCACTACACAAAACTTATCATGATATCCATGCAGCGAGGCCCTCCATGTAAATACACTAATGTTAAATAAAATTTGATGTTTTTCGTGACAATTTCCAAATCAAAAATGAACATGAGAGTAATATTGAGATGCATTAAGTCTCGTAAAAATAGCTGACAAGGTTGCATATGGGACAAGGCAGCAACAAGTTGAAGAGCATTTCATGGATCTACTACTCGTTTTATAAACATTTATTAACTGCTATCAAACTAGCAAAATCTCAATAAGCTTTTTCAATGCTTATTGAAACATTGTTGATTGAATAATAATCTAATAATGTGTCTAAGGTTAACCGTGGAACACTTTTGGACATAATGACCAAGTCATCAGCATACATAACATATGATATTAACGGTGAGGATTTAAGGAATGTCAATAGGATACTACAAAGAAAATAGGCGAATATTAATGGACTCAAAGTACCCCCTTAATGTATACCTCGATTAGCCTGAACTGTATCTGAGTTGTCAAGTATACGGAATTTGTTAGTTTGCAATACGGAGCAGATCAAGTGTACAAACAAATCATGTATGTCAATTTCTAACATTTAACTACCTAATCGTGTAGCACTTTAATAGGGTCAAACGTTGCGTGTTGTAGACGAACACCGTATTGTTGTTAAGACAATAAAAACCAATCAAAATGAATTTTGGAAGGCGTGTGCTCAACATTTGGGAGAGTAATTCATGAGATCAATTCATGTGTATGTGTGAGACATATGTATGACATCTTTATCCTATTTACAGCACATTTACAATGGAATGATTCCAATAAGTTTGAATCAGATCACCTAGTAAAATATGATTACACAATCTGATTCAGTATTCTGCTGGTAAATTGTATGAACCCTTGATTGTATCAAAGCAAAACTGTCAGGACTAATCGCTTTCTTATTAGCAATCTCATGTAGTCCGTTGAGAATTTCTACTGGGGCAAATATGCTGTTTGTTTAATCATCACCTTTACTATCACGCTAGATGTATGTTTAATGAAACAAACGATTCCTAAATGCATGTGGATGATTCATATGAAAATTCTTCAAAATGAGTAGTCCATTTCTTTAAATCTATATATGATACCATACTAGGTTTTCAATTAACGAGTTTTCCACAGAGAATGTTCGGTTTTTTAAGTTCAGATGCGGTTACCGACATGAATTTGCGACATTATACTGTCGCATTATTTGGCGTGCTTTTAAAGAATTCATGTTGCAGGAACTCTGGAACCTTACAACCTTTCTTAGTTCCTATATATTTACATATGTGTTATTTATATTAAGATTAATTTTATTTCAATTTATTAAAAATAAATTTTAATAAATTGATTAAAAAATAATATACAATAATAATTACGGGTATATATAGTTATTGCGAAAAATCGCTTGAAACTGTAGTCTAGGAGCCAAAGCTGGCTACGATTGATTTTTAAATCCATATTTGCTGCTAAATAACTGGACTTCGATATTTATTTAAATTTATTAAAAATAAATTTTAATGAATTGACTAATAAATAATATACAATGAATAATTTCTTTGTTGATTTCTGAATTTATAATTATAAATTTTAATTATAAATTTTATAATTTATAATTATAAAATTTATATAATTTTATTCTAAAATTATATACTATTTAAATCAGCTAACTGAGTCTGATTTATATATATTAAAATAATATAATACAATATATATTAAGTCCATATACGAAATAATTTGAGGTAAATTCAATTCAGAAAGCAAAATTGAGGTTTTTTACATTCAAATTCTAATTACATTTCACGAAACGTAAAATTGTATTAAGAAAACGTTTATATTCTTTTAATTTTTTATCAGAAGAATCACACAATAAATATTTGCCCCACATTTTCATATTTCCTCGGATTGTTTACTCGTCGAGCTTAATTAAAAAGGAAAATAAGACAGCAAGGCAAATAGTTTTGCCTCACAAAATCAAACGCGGATTCATCTATTGCACAGCGCTTAAGCACATACCCAAATGTAAGTAAACGTTCCTCATTGGACCAGTACTAGTCAAATAAATCCTTATTTTCCATTAACAGTTAAATAGAAATTGTATTTTAAATACCGGAGTCAAATTCATTAACGACAATGAATTTCATTTTACATGTTCGCATAAAATCATTGAGATTCAAATAAATATATCAATATCAATTTATATATTATATATAAATGAATATATCCATATTTCCTCACAAATCTTTATATTGTAGATCTTAAATAAATATATCTACTAATATAACTAAAAAAATAAATTAGATTTATTCAATAGATAAATATAAATGAATATGAATAAATTAAATGATAAATATCTATATTATTTATATATAAATAATATAGACATCGATAATCATTATATATAAGAAATATGTAATGTGGAATATATACATATATCTATAATTAATAATTATAATTTATAATTATATATTTATTAATTAGATTTAATTAATATTTCATTAATATTTAATTAATATTTCATATAAGTTATATTCTAGTATTAAATATCTTATTATATCGAAAATCGTAAATCTACAACTACTTAATAAAATACAAAATTAAATTTGAAAATAACTTTAACTGTAAATAAAGAGATTATTAAAAAATAATCTAATAATTATTTTTTATTTAAAAAATAATTATAAAGAGATCAAACATTTTTATAGCTTACCGTTTACATTTGCTTATTAGTGATGAACATAATTTTACTTCTGTTAACAAACGAATACCACTCATCTGAGAATATAGCAGTAGTATTTATAGTATAGTAACGTAAAACGAAAACGAATTGATTTTGAATAAAAGTTTGTTCTTATTTTAAGCAGCAATGAGTCATAAGTCGCACATTTTTAATAATTTTGAGAGAATTTGAATGGAGAATTAACATCTAGTGTACGGTGGCCTTGGTATACACTATATAGTATTTAACCTATTTAGAAAACAACGTAGCAATTTGCAAAGCTATTGCGTTTATCTTTATATATGCAAATATATAGGAAGCTATAAAAGTAACAAGTAGTTTTTTAATCATTCGTTGAGTCAGAGGGTCTAAGTTAATCCTCAAATTCTCCTGTGTTTCTATTTTGACTCTATCATTATCTAAAGAGTCACTGACTACACTGGCTTATAAAGTAGACTATTTAAAGCTGCAAGTTTCTGAAAATAAAGACAATTATAATAATAACAATTTAAGTTAAAGATTTGTAAAATATTATCAGTAATGAACTTATGATAATATTATTTAGAAATAAGACATGCGCTAATAAAAATAAGGCAATCATTTATAAATAGACTACTTTAATTAATATTGAAGTAGTATATTGAAGATAGACTATATTTAGAAGTATATTGAAGAATATTATCTTCAATATTGATAATATGGAAGATAATTATCGACGTTAAATATTCGTTATCAATATTTTATATGGTTATTTGGCAAAATAAAAAAAATTCAAATATGAAACTATTTGAACATTTATTTTAAATTATTATTAAAGTTTTATTTTAGACCAGATATATTATATAATATATATTTCAAAATAAATATATATTATTTATTCTTTATTTTTATTCAAACTACGCACAACCTTTCGAAGTTTAATTCTTTATAAATTGCAACTTATCCCAAAGGTAAATCGTGATCACTTACAGTTGAAACTGGGAACTTCGAAACGTTGTGCGTGATTTGAAAAAATCAGATCAGATAACTGAGTATACGTATTTTATACAATATATAAATATAAATAAAGATAGAAAACTATAATGATGCTAATAATTACAGTGATGCTGATAGAATTGAAAGAAACAAACGAGGATAATATGAATCGATCAATTAAGTAATACAGCTCGGGTAATCAATGAATCTCCACAATAGTAAAAAGACAGCTTACGGCTTACTGTTCGGTGAACAATTCGCATAGAAACGAATAATAAAATTCGGTATGTGGTGGATTCGAATTTCGAATATTAGTTACCGCCCACACCAACTATAGAACACATACTTTCTGTAATCTGGTATATAAGCCAAATATAAACCAGCATTTCGACTACAATGTGTTCAAAACTAATCAGATTAGATAAGTGAGTTTACGTATGTTATACTATAAATAAATTTAAAATAAAGATAAATAATATTTATCTTTTGTATTCGAATAAGGCATAGAGGTCATCAAAATGCGATTTGCTTAGTATGCGGTAAGTTTAAACCTGACTTAACTTACAATTAATAATTACAATGAAGCACAGAAATTACCGCGTGTTGAATTTATAGTTATTATATTGACAATTATCTGCTCAAAAGGGTTCAAAGGATTCTATTATCGGTTTTAAATGGTTCACAGTTGGAATCGAAATTGAACATTTGTAACACAAATTGCACATTTTTAATTTAATTTGTTTCTTAAATCAAGCTCATGGCACCAAAAAATTATTTGTAATATTTGGTGGATATGGAGCAATACCGTTACAAGTCATCAGCCAGAATTTGTAGAGGTTTTTAATTAAAAAGCGATAAAGTGGTACGATAGTTGGATTAACATGAATGCAGTGGTCCCTAACCACATAAAAATAGTTACTTGCAACCATGATTTAGTTAGTGCTTGTGACTGTTTTTAAACGCATTTTTTTGTATTCGATTTACATCATTTAAACGCATTTTTATTTAAGGACGAGATTAATTTGACTTGTCATTAAAATCAAGAGTGGTTATTCACCAGTAGGTCAGTTATTCACTGACAACCGACATCACAAACTAATGATTTGTATAAAAATACATTGAAACTTTATTTATTACAAAATAAAGCCGCAAATACATTCTTCTTAACATTAAAAATAATAGGTATGTAAGGAAACTCCTGTGATATTGGCTTTATGTCGGATTTATTCATAACAAGGAAAGAGGTACTAACAGTATCTTTTAACAATCGAAACAATTTTACAGTGTAATTCAGAAAAAGACGTAATAATAAGTTTTACATCCAGTGATGTCGATTTAATAATTAAGTCAATCAGTTCCGAAGATTATATACATTTGTCGGTTGTCATCAAACTTCTGATAAGCTGATCTCGCAACTTCTGATAAGCTCAAATTTGTAGAGAATTGTGGAACAAATATCGTTCTCTACGGAAGAAATGTTATCTCATTTTTAGAAGTTACATTCAAGTGTAACTCAATATTTGTTATTTTGATCATTCTTGAAACTGAATTAAAATGTTCATTTCAGCTACAGTTCATTTTAGTCCCTTGTTATAAGTATCTTCCAAAGTATTAATTATTCTAAATACAAAAATGTTTATTTATAAAAATGGTTTGATTAATAACATTATGACATTAGAATAAATCAATAAAAATAAAATCATAATCTAAATTGATGAGACACCATAAAATAATGAAATTATTTCAACATGTGATATTTATTAAAAAAGTAATAATTTTATTAAACAAATTGGCAGTCGCACCATTAAATATAATCTCAAAATATCTATTTCAAAATCTACGTTGCTCCTGTGTATTATGGAAATCAAGTCTCAAGTCGCAAGTTGTGCAAGGGTGTAAATATAGGTGAGTAAGCGTAAATATGCAAATATGCATTTGCATATCTACAAATGTCCATTCGTAGATAAGAGAATAGAATAAGTCAAACCTTTTTGAGCTATATCCGTAGATATAAGTGATCACGACGTATTCAGTAGAAGAATAATTTAAAAACAATCAAGCGCAAAACACATAATCATTTAACATTATCTACATCAATTGTAAGTATTCTTATTCGACCCAAAATATGATGTGTTTTAGAAGGTTTGAAAAGCTATAAGATTCAGATTTATTTCCAGCAACACTTCATCTAGTCATTTTAGTTATGACGATTATTAGTTCATTATACATTTCATCATACATTTTACATACATTATATAATATACAATATATTATATTGAAAAGGACTATTGCAATAATCAAAAAATTGTTAAAAATAATTTCTTCTTTTATTATTCCTCTCGATGTTAATCGACCTCAACAATTTTACTTGTGATTTATACAATATATTCAATTGTAAATTATATTTAAACATTGCCCAGTGTCTTTTTTAAACACAGTGTCTTTTTTTCAAGCATCCATTTACATTAATTACAATTACATCAATTAATATATCAATTAATATAATTGTAATAATTGAAAAATATTAAAAAATAATAAAATAATAATTTATAATTATAAATTAATTATAAATATTAATTATTATTAATATTATTTATTATTTATTATTATTATTATTTTATTATAATTTGTAATATTATATAATATTATATTATATAATATTTTTATATTATATTATAATATATAAGTCGGGCTTATATATATTGTAATATATAAGCCCGACGCGAAAGAATGACGAATGTCGTTTCGTAATCACAAATGACTCATCAGTGGCAGATACCTCCTACTACTGGATGCAGAGGAGGACTGGCAAGTCCTCCTCTGCATCCAGAAGAGGATTCTTGCTCTTTATTTTATTAAATTTAGATAATCGTTGTTCAAACTTTGCGTTGCTTGTGTTTCTTCTGAAGCATAATGCTAATATTAACCGGCATAATTAATCAACAATAACAATTTATTTTTATCCAACATCGCTACTGCAAGGAAACAGGCATCAGTGACGCTTTTAACGATTACATCAATTATAAACCTGCAATATTATTCCGGTGACCTATTCCTCGCGTAAGCCCTGAATAAAGGAATGATCTAGCTACATTAGATCAAAGCTAGATCAATTAGATAGATCAATCTAGCTGCATTGCAGATGTATTACGGATTAAATAATAAATAATAGCACTAAGGATTGCATAAACATTTCAATTCTTTATGGGATAACCTTTTTACTTTCGCTAATCTTTTAGGGCTGTCGTGTAGGTATCTTTAACTCGTATCTTTTTATTAATACCTGGAAGTATTTTCAAAGGCAATAAAGCTTTCCTGCATTTAAACAATAAGATTTGCACTGACTTCTAAACTAATCCACACTTTCTTGCTCTTTATTTTATTAAATTTAGATAATCCTTGCTCAAACTTTGCGTTGCTTGTGTTTCTTCTGAAGCACAATGCTAATATTAATCGGCATAATTAATCAACAATAACAATTTGTTGTGATCCAACATCGCTACTGCAAGGAATCAGGCCTCCGTGACTCTTTTCCGCCTTTCCGTCAATTGTCTAATCCGTCGTTGGAGTCATCGGAGGGATCTGAGATAGTTTATGAAAATACTATCTCTACGGTTGATGCAAGCCATCCAATTATTTAGCCGTTGATCGACAAATGCCCAACATAAGTTGCCTGAGCCTCTTCATGAACAGGGTAATTGGCAATATGTGCCAGTTTAATACTTAATCGACTGGCACCTAGCGGACCGTCATAACTAATCACTGCACATTTCTATTATTAAGATCTTCTGTAATGTTATTTATTTTCACAATGAACAAGATCAGCGAAATAGGCTATATATGTGGAACACATTTGATCAATTTGGCTTTAAATTCTGGTCAGTCTCGCACAGAGAAATATTGTATTTTCAAAATTTTCATACCTCTCTCACCAATATCAACCCGAATTCCAGCATCTTTAAGACCATTTTTGATGGCTTCCTGAGTTATATTGTCAAATGATGCAGCGAATGGGCAATAAAGTTTTGCATTAATCTTACTGCATGCATAGTTCCTTGTACTTTCCAAAGCCATAATAGTATTTATCGATAAGTTGTGTTTTTCTAGAGATATGATCAATTTTCTAACCAGGAATCTTTCGTATTAATAACGAATTCGAAATAGTATTTGGTATCTAATCCTTCGAACAATTTATACATTCTTTTTCGGTATGAATATAATATACCCTAATCCTATATATTCACAATCTTTTGTATTGGCTTTGCTCATAAAGCTAACTATTGTCCTATTTTTCCGAGATTATTTTCAAAGTGTCAGCGAGTGCGTATACTCCGTCAGATAATATCTTGGCTTTAGTTGGCCATACCTTGATTAGCTTTTATCAATTGATACCATCCGAATGTACTCGTATGCTTAGAAATAATTTCTTTAATTACATTCTGTTTTCCATCAGATCTTAATCATTTTCTTCATTTTGCTCCTGTACGAATTGTGTCTATTTGTTATACACTTTCACCAAGAATATTGTAAAAAGAACTAAACCTGTTTCTTTGAGTTTGTAATATATTGGTTTCGATTTTGCCTATTATTTTTCCTCCGTTTGAGTGTCAAGTTTCTTTCATTATAATTCGGAAAAGAAAGAACCTTTTATAGAAAATTTTGCTTTTCTTCTACAAATATTCGAATTTATTAATTATGTTCCTTCATCATCTGCTGTCATAAACTATTCCTTTAAATCAATATTAAGTTCAGTAATATCTTTAATACTAGTACCAAATGCTTCTTTGCTTGTGTTATTTATACACGTTCTCCATTGAACGTAATATTGTCCATAATCGCAGAAATTCACATCAATGTTCCTATTTTGAATATTTAGCGTTGTACATTGTTAATGTCTCCCTCTTAGAGATATCCGCATATATTTTACTTGTTTGAATTTGATTGTCATTAAATTGAACTGATTTAATATATTCATGGAACGCTCTATACCCTTGTGAGTATGCTGTATGGTTACTGTAGCAATTAGCACACTTAAATTTCCCCTGTCCTCGCATCCCGAAGATTAATGTGTCCCTGCACAATAACAAATATAACCACGTCTACACACGTCGCTTAAAATCGTCCGCATCTCTGACATTTAAAGCATTATGGCTAGTTCCACTCCTAGTGCAGATCTATCTCACTGCATAAATAATATTCATTCTAATTTTCATATTTATGTATACTTTGTGTCCGTTCCCGATGTCTTTGCAACTTCTTACCAATGATCATTTATATTACTCGCAAAGTTCGATTAATTGCTCTCTTGAAACATAATCCGGAATCATTTTGAAGATTCATGTAACTTTAGGAAAGATATGCAAAATCGTACTTCTCCAGTATGCAGACATATTTTCTTTTTCAGTCGATGCCAGTGAATGATATCATAGTATAGTAAGTTCTATATCTTAAAAATTTGAATATAATCTGATTTCTGTTTAAACATTTTCTCCAATCTGTATATTTGTTTAAAAATCTTTTATGTTCTGCTTCTTCATTAAATTTAAATCTAATAATATATGGTTCCTTCTTAATATGATATAATATTTTTCTTCCAATTTCTGTTTTTTTAAAGAAGATAAATCAATATACTTGTAGCTTTGTTAAAAGTCTGAGTTCCGCGAATCATCCATCCATGATGTTGTCCATGACCACAGAGACCAACAGATCCATGCAAATCTGTAACTATTCCGATGTTAAATGGATGCCTAACATTTGAGTAATTTGCCCTTTCGTGGTTATAAAGGTCCGAAGTTTTCCGAATGTATTTCTTTCGTATTTGAAAATCATTTGAGATAATCCCGTTTCCAATGTAGTAATTTTTGATTTCAAATTGTCCAACTTTTCAATGTCTATTACGAATTTTCAAATAGAAAATGAAGGAAATAAATTTATTCTAAGTGAATAACTAAATTATGAAATTCATACATGCTCTTCATTTCTAACTGAAAATTTTTCAAATGTGATTAAATTTTTTATTAATTTTATATTCAATTGTAAATCGTTGCTACTTTAATTGTTATATCGAGCTGATGAAAGTTGAATTCGGCGATTTGTAGGAAAAGGAACAATTGAATTATTGAATATTCTTGTATTTTTTATACCGGCAACTTTTGAAGGTACAAGACAATACAACAAATACATATGTTAAAGGATAACTATATACTTATTAAAGGATAATAATTAGTTGTTAATAATATATATAGTTGATAATAATCATTTTGTCTTCATATGCAAAAAGCTTTATTATGATATACTAATGAAAGAGGTTAATTCTAATGATTTAAATGTAAATCCAACATATGAACGTAGTGAGTTAAGTTTAGAAACAATTAT
Organism: Pomphorhynchus laevis; assembly: GCA_012934845.2. Lineage (NCBI taxonomy): Eukaryota > Metazoa > Acanthocephala > Palaeacanthocephala > Echinorhynchida > Pomphorhynchidae > Pomphorhynchus > Pomphorhynchus laevis. The sequence continues at coordinate 106,864 of WNNJ02002222.1, read as the reverse complement.
TACAAGTCACTGTTCTATAATGGATAAAAAGGGTATAAAGGTTGAATCAGATAATAAAACTATACCTATATTATATTGGAATCCAAAATTACATAAAAATCCAATAAAACCTAGGTTCATATGTAGTGCGTTTAAATGTACATTAAAACCACTTTCTGTTTATGTGAATAAAATATTTAAAGTAATTAAAACACACTTCAAAAAATATTGTAGGATAATCGAAATTAATACTGGTATAAAACACTATTTCAGTATTAATTCTACAAAAGAATTTTTAGAACAGACAAAAGGAATAAATTTTTAAAATATAAATACAAACGATTTTAGTAAGCTTTATACAAATCTAGATTTAGTAGATATTAAAGAAGCGTTAGTAAAATTAATTAATCTTATATTCGGAAAAAGATATACATATATATGTTATAATAATTATAACGCCTATCTAACAAAAATTAAACCATTAAGTAAATATAAATATATGGATAAAATTGAATTAATAGAATCCTTAAATATTTTGATAAATCAAAATTATTTAAAAGTAGGATCATCTATATTTAGACAAGTAAAGGTGTTCCAATGGGAGGTAATAGTATCCGAATTACAGCTGACTTCTTTTTAAGCTTTATAGAATATAAATTTGTTCATAACTGTGAAAAAACCAAATCTAAACTATATAAATATATAAAATATATGTATCGATTCATTGATGATATATGTGTATTTAATTCTAATAATTTTTATTCAATTAGTGAACAAATTTATCCAGAAAGCCTTATTCTTAACAAAACCAATATTGATGATAAAGAAGGTGTATATTCTAGATATGAACATTAAATTAACATTAACTAAAACTACTATTAATTTATATCGTAAAGATGACATATTTAAATTTACAAGAAACATATTTTTGCATGAACATTCATGCATATCATATAATATAAAATATAATACATTAAATAATGAAATTTTAAGAATAGCAACAATATGTAATGATATTGGTTTACTTCAAAATCATTTAAATTATTTAATAGATACATATTTTCAACCAGGTTACTATAAAAATAACATCAAGCAGAAAATAGTAAAATATATAAATCAACACAATAATATAAAGAATAAATTTAAACTCTTAAGTGGCAAATTTTTATGGATGGATAATAAATAATATACTTTGTATTAGAATAAGATACTAGATAGTTATTTCAGAGGAAATACATCATTAGCATGTATTTGGCCCCGCTGCTATGTTGGGTAGAGGAGTTAGGGGCCGAAACCTGATAGCATAGCAGTTCCTCCTGATGACCTCTAATTCTTATTCTGATACAACGTCTGTTATTTATTAGTCAATTCATAAAAATGACGTTTATTTTGAATTTCAATTTTTTATTTTAACTTGATTTAAATTATAGAAAATCTAAAAACAATTATTAATTTTATTATTTAATTATTAAATTTTGATTTAGCATTATTATGTTTTGTTTAGTTTATAATTATATTAAATAAGTAGACTCAGTTAGCTGATTTGATTAATAAACCGAAAGACCAAAAGAAAAATATAAAAAAAATAATAATGAAAAACGCTTTACTGATGCATGTCAATAAATAACATTGAGCGGTAATAATAGAAAATAACAATACAAAAATAAGTCCATTAAATCTTCAAGTTTTTTATTCTATTATCTTCAATGCGGTCGTAGGATCAGTATTTAAAAGTCTTGACCAACTAGCCATTTTACGATTGATCCATCCAGGACCTTTACACACCTGAGTGTCCAATCGCATGACGGTAGTCTCCAGATGATGTGCTTGAGAAACCTTAGTCTTTGCTCAGTTTACGTCCTATTGGAATAAAACTAATCCCGAGATTGTACAGGTGAAATAAAGGAGAACCTGAACAATCCCACCCTGTTAACAATTATCGCAGGCAACCCGAGCAATATATCTACCCTGTTAACAATTATCGCAGGCAACCCGAGGGAATAGAGTGTGTAGATATCAAAGGGAATAGAGATAGGGTTAAAATCAGCAGAATAGTCAAGAAAGACAGCCACGGCAAGCTGATGGTGTTATCTTGGCAAAACTTATGCACTTAATTATTGTAGAATGAGCCAAACGACTGCTTACAAACCCATGAAAAAATGGTGGGATTAAATTTCCTATACTTAAATGATTGCGAATTTTAAGCGCAAGCGCGTTTTCGTAAATGGAAATGAGAATTTAAATCTAAATTGGGCCGTAGGTCTTTAGGAAAATATACCCGGTGTTTTCTGTGGTAAAAATATTCGACGGCTAATGTTAATTCCAGCGATATCAGTTCGTGAGGCTAAAAGAATAGTGATGGCGACCTCATTTTTCTGACTATACGTCAAAAGTTGACAGATACGAGTAGAGAGTGGCGAATGGGATTTGGAAGTTACCGGAAGCGGCCCCAGGAGTGACTGAGATGGATAAAGGCGAGCAACGTTAGCCTTATCACTGCTAAGTTATAATATATACATAGAACCTCAATATTCTTCTAAGAGAGCTTGTCTGAGAGTAATAGAGAGATTGGGAAGGTGTAACATTTTTGATAGGACCTTGAGTTTTGTTTGAATAAGATTGTATATTCGACCTATATAGGTAGTCGAAAGGATCCAGGTAGCTTGGAAATATAGGTAGGAGTTAAAACGAGTTTAACTCGAATTTCATACAATAGAGAAGAGTCCAATAACTGAATGAAAGAGCACTACTCTCATTGAATCAAAGTGGAAAATCCTTCTCAGCAAGGTATTTTATTCCAACAGCCAACAAAGAAGGTCGTTCGTGGTAGTCAGTTGTTAGCGCGACTGCTGAATACATAAGGGCTTAAGCAGTCATTTCTCGTGTAGCACTTGGATGTCAAAGTGATAATTAGTTATTGTGCAACGAAAGCTATGGGATTGTGGTTTGTGTATAAGATAGTCGTCCCTAGCTCTGAGTAGTGCTACTTTAATCTAACAACCAGATTATCGTTAGAGTCGCCAAGAATAATTTCATCGTCGCTGCCTAAAATACGATCAATGAGGTCACGGTTCTTGTGAATCTCCCCTGGTCAAATATGGATATTGGCTATGTTGATGCGTTGGCCGTCCTCACAGAGTCTTATAGCTAAACATGACAAGACTGGACAACAGTAGTTTAGTAGGAGAGATTATCTTAAAGGGATCTTGACACAAATTACAAGACTTTGAGATTAAGAGGAATGAGGCGTGATATATACATAGTAAAGTGGATGGATACACGCATTGGTAAAAATCTAGTAATGTCCTATGGAAACCAGACCGATTTAGTTTCCTGAAGGACTATTATATCAGAATCCCGACTCGATAAAAGACGAAGAGATGAAGCACCTTCCGAATTCCACTAAAGAATGTTCAGTGAAAAAGGATCTTGACTACTTCTCATTGCGTTGGTTTACCGGTAGGACAGAGGCCATCTGGTTGAAGGCAGCAGTAGAAGGGTTACCTTTTCCACTACCGGGTCCAACCGATAATTCACCGTTTCCACCCAGGCTGATAGGAATATCTTCATTTCCCTTATTAGTGCAACAATCAAATCAGAGCTTCCTCATTTGCCAGTTTACATTTTCCGCCTTTCTTCGATATTTTGATTACCTTCTTAGCGTTGGCGGAAGATGCACTTTATTGGAAGATACTTGTTCGTTCAAAATTTGGGACGGTGACAGCATCACACAGATTGCTTGTGCTAACAACGTCTCTAAGTTCTTTGAGAGTTCAGCAAATTTCATGTTCATAAAAATTTTTTACTTTTCAAATTCCTTCTCTTATCGAATGGAAGGAATCCAGCACTGATGAGTCAGTACTATTGAAAATAGTCCCCGTGGCTTCTGAGAAGGTCTTTGCAGCTGCTGAAGGTTTCTTCATATGTCGGTTTTAATTTGATGATCCAATATAATGCCTTAAATTTTATGCATTGAGTATGACAGGTGATTTAATTTGATAATTTAATTTAATTCCTCGAATTTTATGCATTTTTAGTATGCCGGGTGATTTAACCCACAGTTTACACATGTGGAATAATTATCATTCGAGCATTTACCATTATGTTCTGGTTCTTTGCCTGTGGGGCATCTCGATTTAACACAGCAAGAGGATTCCCTGTGACCTTTTTGGTAATGAGAAAAGGCGGCATCATTAGATGAGACATTGAAATGATAGGTTCATTTCAATGTAAGTATAGATTCGTACCCAGGAACGGGTTATGTGCGTTTCTCGCCAGTACAATCGCATTGTCAATGGTAGTTGTAGTGAAAGCCACTGTAAGTAAGGATTCATCTTTCTTTTCAATGCACCGTACGTTTTTAACTCGCAAATGACACGTCAGGTTCGTTAATGCCGTTGATGTCTAGGCCAGGTTCGATTCGGTTAATTTTGAGTGACCGAAATGACCTAATGCTCAACAGTACCGAGTTGTCCTAGGTTATTTTCAAAGTAACCAACATATTATTCTGACCGATAATTTGTGGCAAAAAGATATACGCAACTTGACAGGATACTTCTGACAGAATTGTAGATTATTCTGCAGGATAGTTATCAACGAAGGGATTCAGAAATATTTTAAAAAAGTCCTCCACTTTTTGTGGTGAACTTATGCTTATTTTCACATAGTTTAAGAGCTTCATAACTGGCGAAAGCTAGTTAGATTTGCTTAAATATCCACTAACCTTCAATATATCATTGTTTCATTCGACTTTGGGTAGGAAACCATTAGAAGAAGTCGTTTTCGACACTAGATTACATGGAACCTCGTTGGAATTCTTTGTAATGTGCTTGATCATAGGGATGATATAAGTACGTTTTTAATAAATGTAAAACGCTTTTAGTATTTTTTCCACCAAACTATTTGTTTCATGCTTTTCAGGTGGGTAATTCAAAGCTTTCTGAAAAATTATATCATTTTACACATTTTGTTATAAAATGTGTAAAATTTTACACATTTTTTTACTACACATTCTGTAAATGCTTAGACTGAAGAAAATTATTTTAGTATTAAAAAGTAAATTTTAATATTTTCGCAAACAAATTAAAGTTATGATGCCATAACTTAGTCAAGATAAACATTTTCAGATTAAAATTCTAAGGATATGATAAGATACTAGCTCTTCTGTACAAAGTTATAGGTGGCTTAATAGAATATTGTTATATCGCTATATAAATTTATGATGTAAAAAGTATTTTAAATCAGCTAACTGAGTCTACGTATTTAATATAATTATAAAATAAACAAAGCATAATAATGCTAAATCAAAATTTAATAATTAAATAATAAAATTAAAAATTGTTTTTAGATTTTCTATAATTTAAATCAAGTTAAAATAAAAAAATTGAAATTTAAAATAAACGTCAATTATTAAGAATTGACTAATAAATAACAGACGTTGTATCAGAATAAGAATTAGAGGTCATCAGGAGGAACTGCTATGCTATCAGGTTTCGGCCCTCAACTCCTCCACTCAACATAGAAGCGGGGCCAAATACATGCTAATGATGTATTTCCTCTGATAATACTATCTAGTATCTTATTCTAATACAAAGTATATTATTTATTATCCATCCATAAAAATTTGCCACTTAAGAGTTTAAATTTATTCTTTATATTATTGTGTTGATTTATATATTTTACTATTTTCTGTTTGATGTTATTTTTATAGTAACCTAGTTTAAAATATGTATCTATTAAATTATTTAAATGATTTTGAAGAAAGCCAATATCATTACATATTGTTGCTAATTCTTAAAATTTCATTATTTAATGTATTATATTTTATATGATATGGTATGCATGAATGTATTTCCTCTGATAAAACTATCTAGTATCTTATTCTAATGCAAAGTATATTATTTATTATCCATCCATTAAAAATTTGCCACTTAAGAGTTTAAATTTATTCTTTATATTATTGTGTTGATTTATATATTTTACTATTTTCTGCTTGATGTTATTTTTATAGTAACCTGGTTTAAAATATGTATCTATTAAATTATTTAAATGATTTTGAAGAAAGCCAATATCATTACATATTGTTGCAATTCTTAAAATTTCATTATTTAATGTATTATATTTTATATTATATGGTATGCATGAATGCTCATGCAAAAATATGTTTCTTGTAAATTTAAATATGTCATCTTTACGGTATAAATTAATAGTAGTTTTAGTTAATGTTAATTTAATTTAATAATTATTCGAATTTACACAAAAAGCGATCATTAGATATTTCTTTTTACATTTTTAAAATCCACAAATTTATATAGTTCTAGTAATTTATTTATACAAAATTAATTTTGTCAATAGAAAATAAAAATAGGAAAAATTAATTTCTAGATTCAGAAGAATTTGACGATTCTTTTCAAATAATGATAAAGAAAAATTATAATTTTATTTAAAGCCTGTAATAATTTATATGAAATCTCTTTAATAAAATCTCTTTCTTTACCCATTAAATTCTTTTTAAAATTTTTTATACTCCTTTAATCTTTTATATCTCCTTTAATAATTAATAATAAAGGTTTTCTTAAAAATCCAAAATGTTAAATAAGATATACAAAACAGAACAGTCACTAGTCAATCACAACCAAAAAATTGTTTTCAACCATGGTAGTCTTCTTGATAAATCTTCGTCTTACGGCCACAGGTCCATGGGGACCTGAGCCCACCAACCGATCCAACACGCCGCTTTTCGACTGTACCACCCGGGGTCTTTCATACCACCCCGAAGAATCTAATCGAGACAGACTATGGTGGGTAAACGAGAGACGAAGAGCTTAAGAAACCTCAGCCTTTGCTCTGGGGGACATCCTCTCGAAAAGAAGACTAATCCCGAGATAGCCCAAGTGCCCCAGAGGCGCACCTGGGTTTTCCATTTCAAAATCAGATGTTGAGTCCGTTTCAGGGCCCATCTAGCTTTCTTCAGGAAACGTTTGAATCTATCCAGGTCAGCTTTCGCCGACCAGTTCACCGTAACGGTGAACTACCGTAACGGTGAACCCCAGGTATTTTACTCGACTTGTAAAGGTGGGGGAGTGGTTCAGAGGCAAATATGGAGGAGAGCACTGAGAGTGCTAGTCTCTTAAGTTTTTTATTTGTTGCAAGGGAGCCATGAAAGACGACCACCTGCGACTTAGCCGAGTTTAAAATAAGATTGGATTTGGGTAGCTGGTCTTTTAATCTTAAGAAGAACCAACTGATGTCAGAGACTACGTATTTGCACCTGTGTCCAGAGAACAGGGCTGTGGTGTCATCAGCATATATCACAAGACGTTGTTCGCGTTTAAATTATTTAAATAGGTTAATAGAGGCAGCAAGGTATAAGATAGGAGAAAGTGGTGATCCTAAAGCCACACTCGTAATAGGGTAGAACTGACGCGCATTAAGGTCGTCTTCATAGTAAAATCGCTTGGTATACAGCAGAATCTCCACCCTGTTCACAATTCTCGCAGGCAACCCGAGGGACCTGAGAGAAGAGATCACAAATAGAATAAAGATGCGGTCAAATGCAGCGGAAAAGTAAAAGAAAAAAGCCACAACTAAACAATGGCTATTCTCCCGACAAAACTACTCCACTTCACCAACTGCTGAATGGACCGAGGAACCTTTGACGAACCCATAAAAACCTGGAGGGATCAAATTACGCCTACTTAAATATTCGCAGATTTTACGCGCAAGCGCTTTTTCGTAAATCGACACGAGGGCATTTTGAATCGAAATGGGTCGCAAATCTTTATGGCATGAGCAGAATTTTTTCTTAGGAATAAAAACACGCTTACTAATATTGATGCCTGCTACATCGGATGGGGAGGCTAAAAGCATTGTGACGGCCATCTCTCTTATATGAGCAGCTGTCAAAAGCTGACAGACCCGAGAAGAATGTTGAGCGACGGATTTGGAGGTGCCTGAGAGTGGACCAATGAATTAAGGATATCCGTAACAGCTAAGTATCTACTCCTGAAGTTACACCAAGGCGGGATTGGTTGAGGTGATTGAGTGGTTCCATAGTTGTGTAGGGCTAGTGACTCCTCTAAAACTTTATCAAGGCCTACATTCCCTATCCAACCCAATGCTCTATCCTTCCAGCAAACAAACTTCTTCTAGAAAATCTTCCAAAAAGAAGACTGAGTAGGATTAAGGCGAGCAATACTCGTCCTATGCCTACTCAGCTGAAACCTATATCTAGTGCTCCAGTATTCATTCGAGAGAGCCTGTCTGGCGGTAACAGAGAGATTAGGGAGGTTAAGCAATTTCACTAGGACCTTCAGTTTCCTTGGAGTGGGATTGTATATACGACCTTTATAGGTAGTCGATAAAATCGAGGTAGCTTGCGAAAAGAGGTAGGTATTAAATTCGGTCAGACTCTCATTTCCTATTCTGGGAAACAGTTGGATAGTCGCTTGAAAGAAAGCCACTCTAATCGGATCAAATTGAAACCTCCTTCGAAGCAACGTATCTTCCTCAATTCTCCAACGAATTAGGTCATGAGAGGTGGACAATTGCTGGCGCGACTGCTCCGTGCAGAGGGGTTTTAACAACCACCTCGAGTGAAGCAGTAAAATGTCGAGGATAGAATTTGTTGATGTGCAATGAAAGGTAGGAGACGGTAGTTTGTGAATAAGATAACCGTTCCTAGCTCTGCGAAGTGCTGCATTGATCCAACGACCAGTTCTGTCGTTGAAATCCCAAAGTATCATGTCATAGCCGCTGTCGATAATACTATCCAGGGTGAAACGGTTCCTGTGTATCTCTCCAGGACGGATGAATACATTGGCTAGACTGAGGCGTTTACCGTTCTTACAGAGTGAAACTACTAAACAAGACATGGCTGGACAGGAATAGTTTAATAGGAGGGAGGACCTTAAGGAGCACTTAACTAAGGTCAAGACTTCATGAGATCAAGAGGAGTTAGGAGTGGTTATGCACGAAGTATAATGGGAACAAATGTGCTTTGGGATAAATCGAGTAATGTCCTGGGGGAGACGGATAATCCGCGTCACCTTAAGGACTATGACATATGCATATCTACCGGATAAAAGTCTAAGGGCAGAAGCACCTCCTGAATTTCACTGCAGAATATTCAGTGAAAAGGGCTCACCAGTACTCTGTATAGCATTAGATTAGCTGGGTGGGATTGCCTTGACCTAGACGGAACTAGGGGACGAAAGGTCGCCCTTTCCACCACAAGCCCCTACTAGGGAAGACACTTGTTTACGGGCATTATCTTCATTTCCCATGAGTGCAACGGCAGCATCTTCGGCCTTAGATTTTAACATTTTCCCGCTCTTCACAGGAGGAACTCTGTGTGAGGATGCTGCTCTTTTCTTTGATTCTTTCAGGATCGAGGGGTCGGCGATTTCTGGACGAGTAAAAAATAAGGCGAGCTGTTTCTGAATCAAGTTCTCCAATTGCTTGAAGATTGCTTGTCTTGTGGAGTCGACTAACCTGATGATGCCGTTGTCAGTCATTCTACCCTCAACTGCACCAAAAGTCACGGGGTCATCTTTTTTATTGAGGTGAGATGAGCAGCGGCGGGAACAATACAGTTTGAAGTTCGTTCACTTCCTGGACCACGCCGGGTGGGCTCCTCCACAATTTGAACACTTGGGCTAGGAGGAGCACTTCCCAGCCCATTTTTTTAAAGAAAATTTTATTAAAAATTTAAAAATTAAATTTTAAAAGTTAGTTCATTAAATCCAAATTTGTTATTTTTATCTACAACGTTTAAATAATGATTAGTATTTAATTAGTTTAGGTGTTTATTAATTTGTGCTTTTTATGTTAATGAAAGAAAATTTTATTGAAAATTTAAAAATTAAATTTTAATTATTTTTATCTACAGAGTTTCGAGTTTTGTAGAATTTGATCAGCAATTATGGAAGCCATTTCGAATTAAATTAGATATAAGTTATTTTTTTGACAGTATACATTTATGAATAATATCACGTATGTATTCTGATACTAATAATTAACTAATATTTAATTATTAATTTAAAAGTAGTCGATATATCATTTTATTTACAAAAACAGCATTAGTTAATTCAAACTCGGATAATAGTTTGTTATATTGCTACCTATAATAGCGACAATAAAATTCTATCATCTACTATTCCTAACAACTAAATCGTTTAAAACATATAGTACTAATAGCGACAATAAAATTCTATCATCTAATATTTCTAGCAACTAAATCGTTTTAAACATATAGTCGTATAACTACATGTTAAACATATGATATTTGGAACGTACATATCATTTATGTAATGTATTACTAAAATTGTGTCATAGATATATTAGATAATGAAAACCTTAAACCTTTCTACCAGGTGTAGAAATATTACGGTGTGAAAAAATATTTTTATCAAACCATGAAAGCAACAAAGGCTTACCATTGGCATCGATAGTGTATTGTAAATATTGTAAATTTATAGATTTTAATATTTGTAAGATTTTACCAGATAAACATAAAGGATGCATAAAAAGCGGATAGGGAGAAACAAGCTAGTCAGATCATAAGTATCCAAAATGTAGTTGATAAGCAAATATATTATTTTATATCAAGTGGGTTCAAATTTTTAAGGAATTCATCTGCACAATAACCTGCGACTAATATCAGAAGAATCAGTTACAACTAATCCTTCTGGATCAGTTGTAAAATAAACAATTCTTTTAATGGCAAAAGTTGAGGTAGTTGTATAGTCTACCTTGCTAGCTTCAGTACATTGTTGAACTTATTCAAGTCGAATCCGAATGGTATATTTAAAGTAAAGAGAGTTTGATAAGATAGAATGTAAGATATTCATGCTATTGACAGACTCTTAATTTTTGCGGACAACTTGGATGCTAGTAAAACCCACATGCGATTTATAGCGTTAAGAAGGATGTTTGAAGGCTGAGTCTTTATATTTATTATATGGAATTTATTCCTTATATTTATTATTATAAGAAAATTTATTTCTTATATTTATTTGTAATATAAATATTATAATTTGGTCGGCTTCATAAATTATCCTCGTGTGAATTCTTTAATCCTAGATGCAGCACTGTACACTACAATCAGAGTAGGTGGACCTCATTAGCAATGAGCCTACGCCTACCTTTCGTGTTTCGGTCCTTTAATTATCTGCTAAAATTTTCCTCTGCTGCCTTTCTGTAAAAACAAACGATACAGTTTGTAAGGAAAACATGTCAACTTGTGCAAACTGTACGTTGTTTCCGTCTTTTGTAACAAAAAGACGGAGATAGCACTACAGTTGACGGAAACAACCGACAATCTGTCTTTTGAATTTTCTTGACAGGAAACCGGAATCTGCCAGGTTAATAGAATGAATAATTGCATACACGAGCGAGTATCATCATTTGGTCGGCTTCATAAATTATCCTCGTGTGAAGTCTTTAATCCTAGATGCAGCACTGTACACTACAATCAGAGTAGGTGGACCTCATTAGCAATGAGCCTACGCCTACCTTTCGTGTTTCGGTCCTTTAATTATCTGCTAAAATTTTCCTCTGCTGCCTTTCTGTAAAAACAAACGATACAGTTTGTAAGGAAAACATGTCAACTTGCGCAAACTGTACGTTGTTTCCGTCTTTTGTAACAAAAAGACGGAGATAGCACTACAGTTGACGGAAACAACCGACAATCTGTCTTTTGAATTTTCTTGACAGGAAACCGGAATCTGCCAGGTTAATAGAATGAATAATTGCATACACGAGCGAGTATCATCATTTGGTCGGCTTCATAAATTATCCTCGTGTGAAGTCTTTAATCCTAGATGCAGCACTGTACACTACAATCAGCGTAGGTGGACCTCATCAGCAGTGAGCCTACGCCTACCTTTCGTGTTTCGGTCCTTTAATTATCTGCTAAAATTTTCCTCTGCTGCCTTTCTGTAAAAACAAACGATACAGTTTGTAAGGAAAACATGTCAACTTGTGCAAACTGTACGTTGTTTCCGTCTTTTGTAACAAAAAGACGGAGATAGCACTACAGTTGACGGAAACAACCGACAATCTGTCTTTTGAATTTTCTTGACAGGAAACCGGAATCTGCCAGGTTAATAGAATGAATAATTGCATACACGAGCGAGTATCATCATTTGGTCGGCTTCATAAATTATCTTCGTGTGAATTCTTTAATCCTAGATGCAGCACTGTACATTACAATCAGCGTAGGTGGACCTCATCAGCAGTAAGCCTACGTATACCTTCGTGTTTCGGTCCTTTAATTATCTGCTAATTAAAACGATTTAAACAGTTTTTAAAGATTTCGTTGTTAGGAATATTAGATGATATAATTTTATTGTCGCTATTAATAGGTAGCAATATAACAAGCTATAATTTTCTTCGGTCCTTTAATTATCAGAAATATTATAGATATATTAGAATAGAAATTTGGATTTATGCTTTAGAGTGTACCAATCTATTGTATGTCAATTTATTTTATTGAAAGCACGTTGATACTGATTTAGTTAATTCTATAGCGATCATGCAACACATTGAGCTAAAATTCTCACTGTGGAGTGATCAACCTATGTCAGCTTTTAACTTTGCGATCCTCTTTATTATATTCTATGCACCCTATCCAACACCCCCAATTTAATGATATAACTACCAGGTATAAATTCGCTATTACGTACTTATTAACTTTCATGGGTTCATTATATCGAAATGGACTCTCCACTGAGGAGACGGAATAGGGCGGAGCCAAGTGGCTGAATTTGCAAATGTCAAGTAATGACCGCCCTGCTCGATCTCCCTATAAGCCGTAACATTCAATGTCTGCTATTGCTTTATGATCACTTAACAGACGATGCAGAGCTTTGTTACAAATAAATCTCGAATAATATTGTGTTTTTATCGTTGGTAGTATTGACAACGTTATGTGTGAATGATGATGAAGTGCTGACCACACAGACAGTGTGATGGAGCATTGTGCGGATCCCAACAATATCTGACTGCAAGTGAATCTTGGAATTGGCATTTGCTAAATCGGCATTTGCATAATTGGCTTTTAGGTATTCTGACGGAATATAATAAAGTAAAAAGAGTCATGTTGAAGATCTCTTTAGTGATTCAAAAGAACTTTAAGAACTTTAAGTCGATAATCACAAAATGGATATAATATATATCTTTGTATTTCCTGATATGCTTGGCTAAGTTATGGTCGTCCTTTATATAGGAAATAAATAGTTCCAGGGTTTGTCTAATCAATTGATAAATTTCCTTCATGTTTGATTAATAATTAGAATAATCTATAATAAAATTTATAGCACAATATATTTATAATAAATATAATAATATATAATAAATTATTGTTTATAAATTACAATAAATCCTATATTGACATTAGTAATATGGACATTAGATTTCATTATGAATTAATAGATTTTACATATATATAAATATATTTTATATAATATAAATATTATTTAGATTTATATATTTACATATTAATAGATTATAAATATGATAATTAATATAATTAAAGATTTTACAGATTTTACATACGCGGTGTTTCATATAAGCAATCTTATATGGTTGCTTCAGTGACGTTATTTTAGCGTAATCGCTAGAGCTTATGCTCTTGCTATAGCGGCTGTTAAACAAGCACGTAGTGCTTGTTTAACAAGCACGTAGTTCTTGCTCCGTTCAGAGGTTTACTAAAGATCTAGTGTATGTGTAACTAGTGTGCGTATGTATGTAGTGTATTTATATGGATCAAGTGTATGTAACACTAAATATATAGTGATTTATAGTGTATGGTCTAACTTTTAGCTCGCACTTTCATTATTGTTCAATAAGCGTGTGGTGCTTGTTCAGCAACCTTAGTACACTGATGACGGAATAATCGACAGCGCCGTGCTGTCATGTGAACCCACTACTTAAAAAACCTACCAGACGTAAAGCTGCTAACAATGTGGAGGAGCGCGCGCTTAGCGAAGTCCGTTCAGAGGTTTATCAAGGATCCAGTATTGCCGAAGTTGTGTAGCTACAGGACCACACTAATGAGATCACACTGTGGCTATGAGTAGACTAGGGTCGAAACGCCCCATTGAAGGCTAGGTGTTTGTGGTATGCGCATATCAGTTAAGCTTCCCTAAGAAGTTTTAACCCTTTATTCTGATCGTTTTAATAATTAATAGTTGTAACATAATTCTTTCAGACAAATTTGAAATTAAATAATTTAAAATTTTCAGATATTAAAATTATATTTGCTTAAGATACACACTTATAAACAAAATTTGATAATTTACTTGTTTATTGTGATGCTGCCAAGCGATGACGCTTCTTCAAATAGTCCTGCCGATTGTAGTGTTATTAAGGAATGTTTATCAAACGAAACTGTCACAACTTCTGCTACTACCCAAGATAGCCCGGTAGAGCCGTCTTTTCCTGTAGACCGGATGAACAGACTAGATGAATCCACCACAAATGTTGCAACTATTGATCTTAGTGTTAATAATAGTGGCAAATTTCTACGACTATCTAATATCAAACAACTTAATATTTACCCTGATCAAACACAACAAGCTTCTATTATTCCAACTCTACCATATAATAATTATGCCTTATCATCAATTCATGCTTTAAGACAGGAAGGATTCAGTGCAAAACCCGAATCTTTAAAATGTGATATGGCGTATTCTACTGAAAATAATACTTTACTTTCTGGAACAACTGATGCGACTATTGATACATTCGACAGTCGAGTTAACAAGTCAAATAAAAAAACAATTGTTGATTACACTGCATCTGCGAGTTCAGCTACGAATTCATACAGTTTACACTCCTCTACTGGAAAATCAACGCCAACCGGTATTTTTCCGTCATTACCGTTATGGGTTTCAACATGCACCTCAAATACAACAATGATTGCTCCTGTTGATGTTCAAAATTCCTTTCAGCGTATATGTAGCCCGTATAAAAGTATACAACAACAGAGAATGATGTTAAATCATGACCCGATCATGCAAATGCCTCAAAGTTCCAATATATTATTACTAGAAACCCCACAAATGTCTTGTCAACGACAACAGAAGCCTCAGCAACGATTTCCCCATCAATATTATTTCAATCAACAGTTAAGTCGTGAACAAATGAATTTTCCGTTTACTAATCAGAACAAACAATCTATGTGTATCGTACGCTCCTCTTTAAATAGTCATCCTATAAGGCCACTTCGGTTGTTACTAAATATCCAAAATAACAGTATTTCATCACATGAGTTTAAGATTAATGGAGGAGTAGCTAATACGCTTCACACTTCACTTCCAAACGCTGTTTCTAGTCCTAATCATGTTGTAAAAGAAAATGTTGCCTCAACCACTAATACAGGTACATTCTTATGCGAAAATAAAAGTCACGTTATCGGGACAGTTAATCCATTGGGGATGACTTCTACTGATCAAATGTATTACCAATTGAGACCTTATTCGTCTGATAGCAATAACAATCACGACATCGATATTAACAATGCAATTAATCATAAGATAACACCAACAATATCACCACTTGGATTCGATAGTAACAATTATACTTCATCTCAATATGGTAGCGCTCCAGTTATTAACCAACCGTGTTCTACCAGCGGTCAATCATCGGTAAACTCAGTATACGTGTCTCATTGCGATCCGCAGTTTTCAAAAAACGCTCAAGCGCAACCACAAGCCACGTTTTCACATCAAACTAGTAGATACATGAATACTTGTATGCAAACAAAGCAACAAGAATACATGCACCAACATCTATCCGGATGTAATCAGTTGCATGTAAATAATTCACAGTTATCAAGTCATCATCAACAGTTTGCGCATCCACTCATAAGTCAAGTTCAACAACAGCAGAATCACCGTCCTCAGCAACATCATGCCATTATGCAATTTGTAAATTTAAGCTGTAATGGTTTGACACCTGATAGACCACGGTTACACTCATTTCAAAACATAATTCTGAAAAAGCCAAAATCACTACTTTCTCCTCGTCAAATGGACTTGCTAAATTTGCAATTACACGCATATCGATTCCTACGTCGGCATGCTTCTCTTCCAAATGATTACCTCATAGCTCAGGATTTTCTATCGGCATCTACTAAAGGTATTTTTAGTTTATTGAGAAAAAAGTGAAAATCTGCTTTAGGTATTTTAAAGAAAAATTAAAATTTGGGAATACGCTTTACATTCACTGCCTACTGAATACTATATGCAAATATGCGGATTTGAGATAATTATATTATTACATTTTATAGCTATTCTTAAAATTTCATTATTTAATGTATTATATTTTATATTATATGGTATGCATTGATGCATACCATTGTCCTCATTTTTACGGATATCATTACTGACATCATTTTTCAACCATTGTCCTCTATTTTTACGGATATCTTCGTTACAGGCATCGTATCCAGTTTTCTAAAAACATCACATATAGTACTTATCCCGAAAGAATTTACATCTATCAGTAAAACAAATATCGTACGATCACTTTAATTCCTATCATAGCAAAACTATTGGAAAGTTGTTTAAGAAGACGTATCTGGAATTTACTTGTAATGAAAATTGGCAATAATCAATTCGCTTTCCGCCCGGGTGGAAGCACAACACACGCTCTGTTGCGAATTCACGAATTTCTTGTGGATCGTCTTGATTCTAGACAGTTTCCTATAGTTCAATTAGTACAAGCAGATATGTCGAAAGCCTTTGATCATGTTTCCCATCAACTGCTGCTAGAGCAGCTATCAAAAACGGGATTTTCTTACTGACATCTTAAATTCATAGAATCTTATATAAGCAATCGACAACAACGTGTCAAGCATTTAGAATGCATATCAGAGTCCCGGTATAGTAATATTGGCGTGCCTCAGGGGAGTAGACTATCTCCTCTATTATTCGCATTATTTGTGAATGATTTTGTGACTGTTTGTAGCACATCTCTATGCATAAAGTATGCAGATGACATATATAATTACTTGTGAAATGAACTATTTAGCGTCAAATAAAACAGTTATGCCAGAAATTCACAATCTTAGACAATGGTGTTCCGAAAACCGCATAAGTCTAAATATTAATAAATCTAAAATAATTAGGTTCACATTGAAAGATTCACTCGTTCAATCAACTCTTAATGATTATGATATGATGAGAGTTGATCAGTTGAAGATTTTAGGCGTTATATTTACATCTAATTTATCATGGAGCACACGCGCACAATATATTTCTCGGAAGTGCTCACAACGTCTATATTTTTTGAGACGTTTGAAAATACTTGAAGCATTAAATGACCAGTTAGAGATAATGTATAACGCATGCATTCAAGGCCTTATTATATACTATAATAATAATAAGATTTTCTTACTAGTACAAAAAACAGTGATAAATAATGTGATTAAAAAAGTAAGTCAAAAAAAAAGGAAAAACAAGAATCTCTAACTTTCTTATTCCAGTCTTCTTACTGATATTACAGCCTCAAATCCAGAGGGATCTGAGCCCCCCAACCTATCCAACACGCCGCCTTCCGACTGAACCAACCGGGGTCTTTCACTCCCCGAAGAGTCCAGTCGGTGCGGACTATGCTGGGTAACCGCGAGACGAGGAGCTTAAGAAACCTTAGTCTTTGCTCTGGGGGACGTCCTCTTGAAAAGAAGACTAATCCCGAGATAGCCCAAGTGCCCCAAAGGCGCACTTGGGTTTTCCCATTCAACGACAGATGCTGAGCCCGTTTCAGGGCCCACCTAGCTTTCTTCAGGATACGTTTGAGTCTATCCAGGTCAGCTTTCCCTGACCAGTTCACCGTAACGGTGAACCCCAGGTATTTTACTCGACTTGTAAAGGTGGGCAGTGGTTCTGAGGCAAAAATGGACGAGAGCGCAGAGAGTGCTAATCTCTTAAGTTTTTGCTTCGTCGCAGGTGATCCATGAAAGACAACCACCTGCGATTTGGCGGAGTTTAAAATAAGGTTAGATATGGGTAACTGATCTTTTAATCTTAAAAAGAAACGGCTGATGTCAGAGACTACGTCTTTACACCTGTGTCCAGTGAACAGGGCTGTGGTGTCATCAGCGTACACCACAAGACGTTGTTCGCGTTTAAATATTTTGAATAGATTAATAGAGGCAGCAAGATATAAGATAGGAGAAAGTGGGGATCCTTGAGGTACACCAGTAATAGGGTAGAACTGACGTGCATCAGGGTCGTCTTCATAGTAAAATCGCTTGGTATACAGCAGGATCTCCACCCTGTTCACAATTCTCGCAGGCAACCCGAGGGACCTGAGAGAAAAGATCACAAAAGGAATGGAGATACGGTCAAATGCAGCAGAAAAGTCAAGGAAAACAGCCACAACTAGACGATGGCTATTATCCCGACAAAACTGCTCCACCTCACCAACTGCTGAATGGACCGAGCGACCTTTGACGAACCCATGAAAGCTTGGAGGGATCAAATTACGCCTACTTAAATGGTCGCGGATTTTACGCGCAAGCGCTTTTTCGTAAATCGATATGAGGGCATTTTGAATCGAAATGGGTCGCAGATCTTTAGGGCATGAGCAGGATTTTTTCTTAGGAAGAAAAACTCGCTTACTATTATTGATGCCTGCTACATCGGATGGGGATGCTAAAAGCATTGAGACGGCCACCTCTCTTCTCTGATCAGCTGTCAAAAGCTGACAAACACGAGAAGAAAGTGGAGCGAAGGATTTGGAGGTGCCCGGGAGTGGACCCCAGGAGTTAAGAATATCCGTAACAGATATATCTCTACTCCTGAAGTTACACCAAGGCGGGATTGGTTGAGGTGATTGAGTGGCTCCATAGTTGTGTAGGGCTAGTGACTCCTCCAAAACTTTTTCAAGGCCTACATTCCCTATCCAACTCAATGCTCTATCCTTCCAGCAAACAAACTTCTCCTTCTTGAAAGTCTTCCAAAAGGAAGACTGAGAAGGATTAAGACGAGCGATACTCGTCCTATCCCTACTCAGCTGGAACCTGTATCTAGTGCTCCAGTATTCATTCGAGAGGGCCTGTTTGGCGGAAGCAGAGAGATTGGGGAGGTTCAGTAATTTTGCTAGGACCTTGAGTTTCGTCGGAGTGGGATTGTATATACGACCTTTATAGGTAGTCGATAGAATCGCTGTAGCTTGCGAAGAGAGGTAGGTATTGAATTCGGTTAAACTCTCATTTCCTATTCTGGGGAAGAGTCGGATTGCCGCCTGAAAGAAGGCCACTCTGATCGGATCAAAGTGAAACCTCCTTCTCAGCAACGTATCCTCCTCTATCCTCCAACGAATGAGGTCATGAGAGGTGGACAATTGCTGGCGCGACTGCTCCGTGCAGAGGGGTTTTAACAGCCACCTCGAGTGAAGCAGTAAAATGTCGAGGATTGAATTTGTTGATGTGCAATGAAAGGTAGGGGATGGTGGTTTGTGAATAAGATAACCATTCCTAGCTCTGCGAAATGCTGCATTGATCCAACGACCAGTTCTGTCGTTAAAATCCCCAAGTATCATGTCATAACCGCTGTCAATAATACTATCCAGGAGTTCACGGTTCTTGTGAATTTCCCCTGGACGGATGTAGACATTGGCTAGACTGAGGCGTTTACCGTTCTTACTAAGTGAAACTACTAAACAAGACATGGCTGGACAAGTAAAGTTTAATAGGAGGGAGGATCTTAATGAGGATTTAACTAAGGTCAAGAGTCCTTGAGACGAAGAGGAGTGAGGTGGGGTTATATACGGAGTATAGTGGGAACATATATGCTTTGGGATAAATCGAGTAAGGTCCTGGGGGAGACGGATAGACCGCGTCTCCTGAAGGACTATAACATCTGCGTCTCTACCAGATAGAAGTCTAAGGGCAGAAGCACCTCCCGAATTCCACTGAATGATATTCAGTGAAAAAGGCTCGGGTTTACTCACCATTGTGTTAGATAAGATGGACGGGGGAAGCTATCCTAGACAGAGCTAGGTGCGGGAAGGTTGCCCTTCCCACCACTAGCTCCATCCAGGGTCGCAACCCCTAGAGCAATATCTTCATTTCCCAAGGCCAAATTCAGGAGCTTTCCAATTTTTATTGGGGGGACGGTCCGGGCGGACGCGCCCCTTTTCTTTGATTTAGGAATAGCAACTTCGGACGGTACTGGCGGCGCCGAAAGGAGGGCCCCTAGAAGGGGGGCCAGCATTTGCTGGATTTGTGCTAAAATCGTCTTTTTTGTGTTATCCAATAAGTATAGTAAATCTTTGTTGGAAACTGAATCGGAGGAACTATCGGTCGTGACTTTGGCATAGCTTTTGTTAGGGGAAGAAGCAACTGGCATATACTTATTTCGATATTCTTTAAAGGATCGGCAACGGTGGGACCACGCCGGGTGATTTCCGGCACAGTTACAACAGACCGGATTGGCATCGCATCTGTCACCACTCGACAAGGAGGGGCAAAGAGCGTTCGTGCAGACGCCGCATATTTTTAATTCTTTACAAGTGGAGGCCCAATGCCCCCACCTATGACAATGATTACAATGAGGAAACGTCAAGTTGTTTGTTTCTATGATTGAGAACTTTAAATTATATCCTATAAAGGGATTAACTGAATTTGTGCACAAGGTGTGTGCGTTATCAACATCGCAGGTGACGAACGCCACTGGGAGAGCGTCCCCGGATTTGGAATTTAAAGTCCGAATTGAGCCGAGTTTATATTGTTTTTTGAGAATCTCAGTGTCTTTAGCATCCAAAAACTGAGGAAAATTAGTGACTTTTAATGTAGCCTGGATAGGCTTTAGCTCTAATGTTCCCAATTGGGACAGATGTTTGTCGAAGTAGGATTTATAAGCTACCATCAGATCGTGTGTAGCGAACGAAATTCTTAATGAATTTGATATTATCTTGATATTATTGAAGACTACCCTGTTTGGGTAGTCTTGTACAAACTTTCGTAGAAAAACATTGAATAACAAATGCCTTTCGGTGGGCTTGGTGGCCATAATAATCGCCAAATTGTTTTGTTTTTGTAACGGGGGGAGTTCCCCCAAGTCAGAATTTATGTTAACCGAAACATCACTTACCTGAAAGTCTTGTAACGTCGATTTAAAGTTAGAAAATACTTTCTTTCCATCTGAATTCATTGAAGTATCAGTGTTTTAATTTTGGCTTCGCTGAAGGTACTTTCTGTCTGTAGTTTTTATTATATACAGATATGCGACTTTTGCTAATATGCCGTCATATATTTAAAAAAATGTCCATTCACACGCGCGGACAACGTATATGTGGAAAAGAACTGGTTTCACTTGAACTTTTTCTTAAAAATATCATATCGACAATAGCAAAACATCCCTTATTCCATGTACTTCTTTCTGATTCTACCCATTGTGTACTTAATGTCAATCGTAGATATGAATTACGTAAACATCCAATCTACAAAATAGAGCGCACAGCAACTGAGCACTTAAGACGAAGTTTCTTATTTCAAGCTCTATCATACTTACAAAACTTAAAAATTTCCTTTTCATGATTGTCTTTTAATAACTATGCTGCTTTCATTTGAGTGGATAATATAGTTGCCACTAGATTGTTACTATTATTTTGTGATACAAATAAAGGCTTCTTGATTGATTGATATATACTATGTATATATCGAAACAGATATTTCATATCTTGGAAATTAAAATATTAGAATTTTAATCTAATTTTAAGGGAAATATTTTATTATTCGATCATTAAAAACTATCTAATCGAAAAAACAATATTAAAAACACATTAAATATATATATCATCAATATATCGAATCTTTATATAATATATAAATATATAATATAATATAAAATATATTATATATTCATATCTTTATATAATTTAGATTTATTGTTTGAACAATATGAACAATGATACGTTCGATGTTCTATTCAATTGTTCAGAGCGTTTAAACATCGAGAGTAATAGAATTACTCTCGATGTTGTTTAATATTATTACTATTATTTAATAGTAATAATATTTAACAACATTATTACTATATCCCAGCGTGGCCGAATGGTGGAGGCGTGTGCATTGCAAACTCTATGTACGGGGTTCAAACCTCGAGCATGCACTCTCTATTGACTTCTCTGTAAGCACACGTCAAAGCCACAAGATCGCGTTGTCGAAAGACGTTGGGGCACCCGATGATGAAGCGGGACCACTCTTCATTACTATTATTTAATATTTGTTAATAAAATTATTGTTCACAAATTTTCGCAATAGTCATTTTCAAGTGTTATTTTTCTATTTAATTTTCTATTTATTCCTCTAACAATTGTTCAGAGCGTTTATTTAATTGTTCATTTGTTCGCTTATTGAATAAAAATTATTAAAATTTAATACACATATATCATCAATGAATCGAAACATATATTTCATATATTTATATAGTTTAGATTTAGTTTTTACACAGTTATGAACAAATTCATATTGTATAAAGCTTAATAATAAGTCAGCTATAATTGGGCTACTATTACCTCCCATTGGAACACATTTTACTTGCCTAAATATAGATGTCCCTACTTTTAAATAATTTTGATTTATCAAAATATTTAAGGATTCTATTAATTCAATTTTATCCATATATTTATATTTACTTGATGGTTTAATTTTTGTTAGATAGGCGTTATAGTTATTATAACATATATATGTATATCTTTTTCCGAATATAAGATTAATTAATTTTACTAACGCTTATTTAATATCTACTAAATCTAGATTTGTATAAAGCGTACTAAAATCGTATGTATTTATATTTTGACAATTTATTCCTTTTGTCTGTTCTAACAATTC
The DNA here is from genome assembly GCA_012934845.2 of Pomphorhynchus laevis. NCBI lineage: Eukaryota > Metazoa > Acanthocephala > Palaeacanthocephala > Echinorhynchida > Pomphorhynchidae > Pomphorhynchus > Pomphorhynchus laevis. Next base: position 84,039 of record WNNJ02002222.1, on the reverse strand, counting down.
TTTTGTAGAATTCATACTAAAATAATGTTTTATACCAGTATTAATTTCGATTACCTTACAATATTTTTTGAAGTTGCTTTAATTACTTTAAGTATTTTATTCATAAATACCGAAAGAGGTTTTATTGTATATTTAAACGCACAACATATGAACCTAGGTTTTATTGGATTTTTTTATTTTACTAGATATATACCTTCATTATCATCAATATTAGTTTCATTACGAATAAGGCTATTGGATAAATTTGTTCTCTTATTGAATAAAAATTGCTTGAATTAAATACACATATATCATCAATGTATCAGGTTTCGGCCCCTAACTCCTCTACCCAATATATTTTATTTAAAATATTACTACCTGGATAAATTAGTTCGCTTATTAAATGAAAATTATTAGAGTTAAATACACATATATCATCAATGTATCGAAGTTACACAGTTATGAACAAATTCATATTCTATAAAGCTTAAAAATAAGTCAGCTTTAATTGGGCTACTATTACCTCCTATTGAAACACCTTTTGTCTAAATATAGATATCCCTACTTTTAAATAATTTTGATTTATCAAAATTATTAATTCGATTTTATCCATATATTTATATTTCATATATTTTATAAATAACATATATTTCATATATTTATATTGTTTAGATTTAGTTTTTACACAGTTATGAACAAATTCACATTCTATAAAGCTTAAAAATAAGTAATCTATAATTGGCCTACTATTACCTCTCATTGAAATTATGGCAATTCTTAAAATTTCATTATTTAAAAGATAATGGAAATAATTTTCATAATTTTCATATATTTCATTATTTATTTTTCATTATTTTATTTATATTTTATGAATAGGAAACCATAAATAAGTCAGCTATAATTAAACTATTATTCCCTCCCTTTGGAGGGAATTTATTCATCTATATTTATTTGCCTAAATAAATATATAAATATAAATATATTTAATATAATATATTAAATATATAAATATATAAACAACAGTCCAGGATTTCTCACAAAATACGGCATTTATACAAAACGGTGTTGCTTGGTAGACTGGACTTTGATTCACGACTTTCAGCCACCGCGTCACTTTTAAAAATAATCCAGATTGTCTAATTTTTAATAAAACTAATATTGATGACAAAACGGTATTGATTAAAATATGAGCATTATCATTATTATCATTATTATCATTATCATTATTATCATTATTGTTATCATTATCGGTATTGATTAAAATCTGAACATTGAATTATCATCTATTAAAACGATTATTAGAACGATATCTTATTATTGACATGTAAATTTGTTTTTCGTGTAATATTACCTTTGTCATAAATACAGATATTATGTATATTGCAATACCAATACTATCATATAATAAACTATATATTCAAGCGAAAATAAACTACATATCTAACTTCTTGAACTGTATTTCAAATTTCTTGAAATATACACACATAGTCCATTAGAATCCAAATTTATTTTATCTGCACTATTTAATTAAATCACGACATTTATCTCCATTATAGTTGATCAATTTGACGCTTTTAGTATTCAAAGTGTAAATGCTACAACCGTTTTGAAAACTTTGATTTTAACTGGTTCTTTGAACAGGTAAATCAAAAAAGTAAGCGAAATAAGAAAGTGCTTATCTTCTAAATAATTTTAAAGAAAAGATAAACTTGGAGAGTTATTTGTAAAAGCAAAATTTCTTCACTTAAAGTCCAGGAATGCAAAACAATCATTTAACTGCAGGCAATCACTCTTTTTATAAACATCATATGAGCCGTTTGACATTTTACTTTTAAATTAGATAAGCATGTCTAATAAAACCAAGATACGTTAGACTTAATTTTGTATAAAGCTTACTAAAATCGTATTTTTTATTTTGAATACTTGTTCGCTTAATGTATTTCAAAATTTTTTAAAGCGCTATTTATTAGAATATGAACATTGAATTAATATCTATTAAAACGATTATTAATTTATATCATAAAGTTAGTAAATTCAAATATTTAATTTTCTCCTGGAAAATTATTTTCGCTCTTCTAAATATCGATGCTCCTTACTCAATTATTTAATGTTATTGGCACCGGTATCTCTATCGTCAAAACATAAACTAAAATTGTAGGGTCATCGACGGATATGCATTTCTATAATATAGAAATGCCTTTCATAATATTGATGTATCTTAATATTAATATAGCCATATTCTAAATATAACTAATATTGATGATAACAAAGGTATATATCTAGATATGAACATTGAATTATCATCTATCAAAACGATTATTAGAACGCTATCTTATTATTGCCATGTAAACTTTGTTTTTGATGGAATCTAGCTGTACCTTATGCTATTCTATACCACGATTACGTATCTCACTATTAAAGATATGGATAAGTTTGTATGTATAGATGAAAAGCGTCCAACAATGCAAGCGAAATGGCGAGAAGTTTCTGCAAAGTGGTTTCATATCGATTAAATCATTATGTAGGAAAAATACCTATGTAAATACCTACATTATATGTACAAAATCAATGTCTTAATATTAATATTGAATATTACTAGATAATATAATATAATTATATACATTGTGTATGATCATATACATTATGTTTAAGTTTCGAAATCCACTGGCTCACATGACGTTGGTCATTCGTCACTAGTATCTGAAGCCTCGGCTCAGCAGCAAAACCGGTGTACAGTTGAATCAATTCCAGCGAATGGAATAATGTCTATTGTTGAATCAAATGTAATGTCTGATGGGAACGAATACTGTTCCGGATTCGCGGGTAAGTGTTATATACAGCTCATTACCTAAGTAGGAATTAAAACCTAATAATTTAATATTGATTCCTAATTATTATCTGTTTTTAAAAGCATCAACAATGAATCAACGATCATTTGAAAGCATTAATCAACAGCAGCGTGCTCAATATTTTATACAAACGCCCAGAATGTACTGTCCTGAGGCAACTCAACAGCAAAGAACCGTACAACTACCGCCTCATCTTCAATATGACGAGTCCAAACGTTTTCAAACTTCGGTATCTAATCAATTAAAACCGCAGCCGTCACAACTAGGTGGGATTATATGCTTGCCAATAATATCATTAATGCAACAACAATCTGCTATGTCAACATCACCACAACTTTCAATGGTTCAGCATTCAAAAATCGATAGTACCCGCTTCGTTGCCTGTAATTTACCGGGAATTATTCAACAACCGACGAACAAAATATTACCTGCTGTTGGGATACAAGCAATTCCGTATCATAGCCAAATGTTACAAGCTGTTAGAGTTACTGCAGCACAAGAACCATTACAACAACATCTGTCTGGTTCATATCTAAACAATCAGAATGTTCTTCGCATGCAGCAAACTCAGACGTCTACCTCCGCCTCGTTAGCATCTTTAGAATATTCTCAGCAACATCACACATTGATCGCTCCTGACGTTCTTAAGGTTGTTCAGTTGTTCACGATTGGTGGTATAAATCCGCAACAGTATCTACAGCATCATCAATCAGCACGAATTCCTTATCAACAAATGTATACGCTACATTTACCCCGCTTGCCCCCTCATATTAATCTTGAACAGCATAAACAAATGATGACAAATTTTCCTGTGGCACTGTACATATCACATTATAATTCCAATTTCATTCAGCAAAAAGAACAGCAGCAAGCTGGTACAATAACAACTCATACCAAATCTTTCTTACAATCCAAAGCCGACGTAGTACAACAACCTCTTCAACACCAGCTATATTCCTTAATAAAATATACCGTTGCTAATGACGGTGGTTACTTATTATTCCTGATCAATTTTAGTGGCAGCGAAACACTAAAAAATCAGCTTATTAATTTAATATCACATAATTCTTCGCAACTGCATGAGAGCAAATGCATGCATCAGCAACATGAATTGCATTATCATCCTAACCGGCATACTCAAAATCATAATCTGAAAGGACCGTCGTTGATGATGACAGTTTTCTCAAATTCAATAATTCCTTCCCTAAATATGATAAACACGAATCGATGTCCGATAAATCGGTCACCGTCAGAGATTGTAGAATTATACGACCCGCAACTACAAACAAATAATATGCGAGTATCTTGTACTCGGCAAGATGGTGCTGTCTCTCCATTTAACAATACATGTGCAACAGATCATGGCATGTGTTCAATTTCTCGGAGAATCGATTCAATCAAATGTACCGCTACTGATCGCAGCGATTCTGCGGAATTCAACTGTAGCTTGACGAAACAGCAACAACAGCCTCAAAATCTAAGGTACGCTTCTGGCATTTAATTTTTGGTTAATTTTTATATTTTTCTAAACAGTTTGAACATTTGTATGTGTTTCTAGATAAATACCTATAATAATGTCTGTACCGAAAAAATACTATCAGATCCTTTTAATTATGTAAAAATGAAACTTGACGAATATTTTTCTGGTTGTTGTTTGATATTTACCAACCGAGAAATATTTTTGCTGTATATATATGCAGCAGAAATATATAGTTATATATAGTCGTATAGTTACTGATGACGTATAGTTACTACGGTCTTATTATCCTCGAAAATGATCTTATTTATACCGTGTACGTTCATCAAAGAATCCAAATTGTGTAAAATAAAATTTATTTTTTTGTTAATACGCCACAGTTTGTCATTCACTGAATGATGCGACAATGAGCTAAAAGTATCCTTCCCATCGTGCAATCGTGCGTCAACATTTTATGTCGCGGATTTACAAAATATAATACGTGCTAATGATATACTGTTGACAGTCAGATATGATACACCTTCATTATCAATATTCATTTGACATTAAAGTGTAGGAATATTTTTCGCTTAGTTAAATATAGACATCAACGAATGCGAGTTATATATTTCATGTTCAAATTTAAACTTTAATGCAGCATTTAATAATTAGTTTTAAATGATTTTTTTGATATTATTTTTTTCATTATTGATAAAGAGTTATGGAAGAAAGAAAATTATATATAAAGAAAATTACTTTAATTTTCTGAAGACGCTAACAGAAGTAGTTAGCAAAATATCAAATAAAAATTTCCCATTTTTGATCCAGCTCCAATAATTCTTTATCAATAATGGATCAATATCAACTATTTACAGCATAATACGTAATGAAAGAATACTCGAGTCTTGACGCACCTCAGTCTGTAAAGTACTATATAAAAGCAAGGGGATAACATCAGACTTTAATATAACGGAATATATCTGCTAAATCATGTATTCAAGTAGTTTAGTCGGTTTATTTCAAAGCCAATTGAATGTTTTGTAAAATGACGAACATTAGCTAATGAGCAATACGATTTCAGGAAAGGAAGGTTGACTCATAAAGCTTTATCACAAATAAAAATAAAAAATACAAATTTGTCGACCCAAATTTTTTTGGTCGACAAATAAAGCTCACTAGAATAAGGATTAGAGGTCATCCGAAGGAACTGCTATGTTATCATATTTCGGTCCCTATTCCTCGACCCAACATAGCACTGGGACAAACACGTGCTGATGACGTATTTCCTCTGATTAAATTTGATTTTTTAGTACATTTTATTCTAATACAAATCATATTGTTTATTATCCATAAGATTTTTTGCTTAAGAGTTTACATTTATTTTTTATATTATTGCGTTGATTTAATATTTGTTGATTATAATATTTTGTTGATTATAAATCTACAAAGTTCACATGTCAATAATAACTTATCAATAGAACAAATCAGATAATTGAGTGTACGTATTTTATACGATCATCAAATATGTCAATAGTTGATTATGTCAAAATTCATCAAATTTGAAAATTAGCTGAAAAATAAATAATGTCGTATCAGAAATACAGAGTTTCAGTATTTCTGACAGAAGTTATAGGTTTTTAAGGAAAAAACATATGTATTCGTTCTGTATAAATATAGAAAATTTAAAAAATTATTGAAGCTGTATCAAAAACATGGGAAAATTTTATTTGATATTTTAATAATATGCGCTTAATGACGTTTTTTGGACTAAAACGATCAAAAAATTAGTAATTTTCTGAAGATGCTAACAGATGTTAGCGAAATATTAAATAAAAGTTTGTCCTTTTTTGATCTAGCTCCAATAATTCAATATAAAAATATTAAACAAAAACTTTAATTTAAAATGGTAAATTTATATTTTTAAACAAAAAAATTAAAATATTAAAAATTAGATGAATAAGATTAAATTGGTATCGAAGAGCGCTTCGTGACGTTTTTTAGACTAAAACGATCAAACAAGATAGTGAGCTATTAGACACAAGCCCATTATTTGAGATAAATAGAACAAACAACTTTATTCAAAATTAATTAATACGAATATATCAAAAATATATTCTATTAATTTCGAAAAATATTATTTTTCTTTTATTGTTGAGTTTTCTTTTGAATTTTTAAATAAAAAAATCATTACGTACATTGAATATTTATAATGATCTAATATAATTCAATATAAAAATATTAAACAAATACTTGATAACAGAGGTTATTTGTTATTAAACAAATAACCTCTGTAAGCATCTTCAGAAAATTACAATTTCAATTTCCTGAATTGATTTTCTGAAGATAAATATTACATCTTCATTATTATAATTATATCTTAATTATTCTTTACATTTAAAGAATGCATTAAAGAATTATTGAAGCCGGTTCAAAATAAAAATAATTACAATTTTAATGATTCTTTTTAATATTAAAATTAATAGCAGTATTATTAAAGACCAGTATTCCAAAACATCGTATTAGAAAAATATTTATCAGAATACGAAAAGATTTAATAGAATCGATATTTTCAAATTGATTTGTTGTTTACGTGATGACATGATGAATGCATTAAAGAATTATTGAAGCTGGATCAAAGAAAGGATAAAAATTTTACTTGATATTTGACTAATCTCTGTTAGCATCTTCAAAAAATTACAATTTTAATTTGCTGTATTTTAATTTCAAAATGTTTTGTTGTTTTGTAACAACAAAACATTTTGAACTAGTTTATATTTACTAGTTTTTTCATTTTGAACTAGTTTATATAATCACGTACAATTTTAAAAAAACTGTATTTTTCTTCATTTAAGTGCGAGTAATAATGATTTACTATTGAGCAGGAGTTACGGAACATATGGAATTAACAAGCATTTGGACTCAACACTTAATCAACTGCTTATAAACGATTTACTCATTTGAGTGGACTCTGTAAAGCATAACTGTTATTGTTTGATGTTTTAAAAATACTGTTTTTTTTTCAAATAAAGATACTTTTCTATATAAATCGATTTTTTGTGTTTTTTTTATATCTTAGTATCGATTGCAAATTTCATACTTTAAAAAATAAAACAATCAAATTTTAGTCAATTAAACAAAACATTTTATTATCCTATTAAGAACAATTCTCTTTATAATATTTCGCCTTCACTAAATGTAGATATATGCGATTCATTGTCGTTTGAAGAAGACTGTTAATCAAGATAGAAATCATTAGTGGAAAGAATAATATCAATTACCTTAACAGATACATTACGACTTATTGTATAAGTTCTGCAAGATGAAAGACTTTCAATGTCATCATCATTCTCACAATCGGTTGCCGTCATAGAACGATTCCACGGATTGCTTCTTAAATCTGAGTACTGCAACATGCAGTCAAAAGAGGATGTTTGCGACGAAGGATGTGCTGATGGCAAATACGATACAGTTGATGATCCAGAAAAAGGAGCTAGTCGTGCATTATGACTTGTATAGTAGTCGGTGTAATTTATACAATCAATTGACGGTTGTTGTGAAATTGTTAGCTTGTGCACCGACTTTGCCTATAAGAACATAAATTTTATATTCGTATCAGCTTTTTAATGTGACAGCGGTGAAACTCACCGCTGTAATAAACTCACTTCATTTTCTTGGTGTCGACAGGAATAACCTGAAATATTGATTGAAGCTTGTTTCTATGTTTGTGATTTTGATCGGATAATGTTAACATATAGATTCTTTAGTATTACCGAAAATATGAGACTTCTCGCACTTGAAACTGCCTGTTTACTCTGTCTTTGATTTCGATTTAAGGGCTGCGAATTTTTAGATTCACGATTCGCCTTTGTTGTTATTCGTTCTGAATAACGACAAATTTATATGATGGTATAAAAGTGAAATCAAAACTGCAAAATAATAAACGGAGTGTCAGTAACAACTTCAGGATTGAGTCAGATATCAAAACAATAATAAATGCGGCCACAGGCCATATGGTAAAATGTGGTAAAGGCGTATAAGACTTGCAATCCATATTTTTACAAACGTTCACAGTTTACAAACATGTCATGTTATTGATGCTGATCTTTTATTGGAGCTGGCTCAAAGGAAAGAAGTTAAATTATTTCTGATATTTCGCTAACTACTTCTGTAAGCATCTTCAGAAAATTAGTAATGGGGCACTAAGTTCGTGGCACAAAAAGTTTGGTTACAACAAAATTAATGTTGTACAACCAGTTAACTGTTAACTTTCCCTTAGTTATGTACATTCGCTTTAAGATTGCAAGCGTCGTATATGTACCACAAACAGGCAAAATGTCTTTTGCAAAATCTGCAATGGAGGAATTACTAAATTTTGACACAATATTCGGTTACAACAAAATTTACTGTTAATTTTCCATTGGCCATGTACATTCACTAAGTAATTCGTATTTAAAAAACATACTTAATCAGTCTTTTTAAGTTTTTACAAAACCACTCGATAAATAAAAGGTAAATAAAAAACTATAAAAAATACAACTTACGAGAGAGATAAACTAAATACAATCGTTTAAAAGTGATATTGGTACGTTATTATGTTTTTACATGTAGATGGTCATTGTTACCCTTGTAGTGGAAAAAGGTGTACGTGTCTTAAGAAGGGGAGAATATGTTTAGACAAATGTATTAAACAATGCTCGAAAAAGTCTGCGACTAGTAATCTGGAGTATTGCTTATTAATTCGATTGCCAGTGTAATTTCTTTGATTGTTCAGACAAGTGATTTAACATGCTCGAGACAGAATGTAATGTTACAGAATGTAACCTATTAAGAGTACTCAATACAGGGTTTAGTACTCAATAAAGTTTTCAATACAGGGCGTGATTAAGCTCAAATGAAATGATCAACATTGAGATTAAATGCATGCTGGGGGTGATATTTACTCTCTTATTTGTTCCTCGCAACTTTCTAGAGAAATGCTCAATCAAGATTTGTATCTTGGATTTTGTTCAGCTAAACTATAGAAAGAGCATGAATGAATGCCGCATTGAAACCTGTGTCTCTGATGCTTGCTACTTCTGATAACTTTTTTTGATTCAGAAAATTTGTGGAATAATTGCAATCGCAGAAATTTTCTGATTAGGAAATCTGTAAAAGAGCCCTCTGAAGGTCGATTAACATAAATTGTTTAACAACAATTGTCCCACGTGATGCAATTAAGGCGTATTGATAATATTCTGAATGGCATGTATCCTTAGTAGATATCATGAACAAACTTAGAAGAGGAGCGCAAAGGTCACATAATTTGATATCTTTAATTAACCTGATTCAGACAGGTCAATTAATTAGTTAACAGATTGATGATAATATTAACAAGTTGTATGCTTGTATATCTAAAAAATTAGATATTCTGTATATCAACCTGTCTATAATGTTTTACTTTGCTCTGAATTCGTTCATAGAGTAATCCATATGTACAGTCAATATATTTATGTAATCATTCTAGAATATCATATTTAATATCATATCAAATATGATATTTAGATTTGTTTATAGAGTAATCCATATGCACAGATAATATATTTATGTAATCTCAGTAGTGCGGGATAACATGTAAAGGTTTCATAAAAGTGTCCTTAAATACAAAATTTTTACAGTCTTTTATATTTTTCTTAGTAATTCATGTCGTTTCACACTTGATACTTCTCTCAATTGTCTGTTGATCTTCTTATTCTTCAGCCTTTGTCCCGCTTTGAGGCAGGGTCGGCTATGTGAGATTTAGCCCTTCATTTCGCTCTATTTTCGGCTTGGTCTGGGTGAAGTCCAGCTGCCTTGAGATCTGTGTGAAGGCCATCTAACCATCGGTGCTTGGGTCGACCTCTCGGGCGTTTGCCTATGATCTCATACTTTAAGGCGGTCTTTGCAAGGGAATAGTTTTCACTCCGCAACACGTGGCCATACCACCGGAGTCTGGCCCCTTGCATTTTATTTACGATAGGGGCGACGCCGTATCTTCGGAGGATGTCCATATTTCTCACGTGGTCATACCGGGTAATTCCGCTTATCCACCGCAGCATTTTCGTCTCCATGACCGCAAAGCGTCGTTCCGCTGCCTTGGTAATAGGCAAGCACTCTGTGCCGTACATAGCCACAGGGCGAATGATTGAGCGGTAGATCTTTGATTTCAGGTGATCCTTGATGCGACGGTCACATAAAACACCTGTCGTCGCTCGCCATTTTGTCCACGCTGAGCTTATTCGTGCATTGACTTCATAAGTCACGTCGCCGCTTGCCGAGAGTATGGTTCCGAGGTACTTGAACCGGTCCTACGTCTCAGGTCAAAGCCATTAATATTGATGGTGCCACTTTCATGTAGGTCTGTTGTGAGGAATTCGGTCTTGTCTAGATTAAGTCGTAGTCCGTATTGTGCGAGTCGGTTATTCCATACAGTAGTTGATTCCTCCAGGTCCTTTTTCTTGTCCGCCGCCAGCCAGACATCGTCAACGTAAAGAATGGTATATGGAATCGACTTTTGGATATCACGCGTTATAGCGTTCATAACTGTGTTGAATAATGCCGGTGAGAGAGCACTTTCTTGATGGACCCCCACTGATATTTGAAATGGCTGTGAGATTCCAGCTGCGCTTAGAACCCGACTTTCGGTATTCTCGTAGAGCAACATCACCCATCGGATTAAATGTTCCGGGACTTGGTGCTAACGCAGCGCATACCATATTAATTCATGTGGTACACGATCAAAAGCCTTTTCCAAATCCAAGAATACAGCGTGGAGCGGCTGATTTTTCTCCAAGTGTTTTTCCAGGAGCAGTCGTGCTGCGTGGATAGCGTCAGTGGTGCCACAGTTTTTTACGAATCCTGTTTGGTTTACGGTGATATCAACAATGTCACGGATACGCTTATCTAGAATTCGTTCAAATATTTTCATTGTTTGCGAGATCAGTCGAATTGGACGGTGACTTGAGCAGTCCGCTGCGTTCCCCTTCTTTTTCCATATTGGTATCGTGGTGCTGCTCTGCCAGTCGCTCGGTATCATATACTCATCAATAATCTTGTTGAAGAAACTGGTAAGTCAGGGGATTGGATCCCATCTTTTGGCTTTTCAGAGCTCAGTCGCAATGTCGTCTAGACCTGTGGCTTTGCTAGTCATCATACGTTTGAATGCATCTTTCACTTCGTCCTCACTTATTTGAGGTAATGGACCGGACGTTTCTGCAACTTTTGGGATCGGTAGATGCGGAAACTCTTCATTTGAGATTTCCTCAAAATGATCACGCCATCTATCTCGAACTTTCTGTCGATCAATTATTAGTTTGCCGTCCCTTCCATTAATGCAGTAAAACTTTTCGATGTCCTGCGTGTTTTGATGCCTTCGCTTCACAAGCCGAAATAGGTCTTGTTCACCATCGCGTGTATCGAGTCTTTTGTGCACCTTATCGTAGTGTACAGCTCTGGCAATCGCAACGGCCTTTTTAGGTTTCTCTTGGCTAGGTGGTATGCATGCAAGTTTGCCTGTATCTTGTCGCCGAGATATATATGAAACATTCGTTTCTTATCCTTGACTTTCGATTTCACATCTTCAGTCCAGAGCCACGTATCGCGCTTAATGTATCTTTTACCGGCTTTTGTACGACCAAGTGTCTTATCCACTATGGTATGTACTATATGTGCAGTCTTGCTCCACGTTTCTTCAACTGTGGTTACTTCGGGAAGCCGTATCCTCGAGATTATCTCTGCTTCCCTATCGCCAAAATTCCACCATTTGGTTCTTGATGGTCCCGTGCGATTTTCCATCACGTTTTGCTGCGGTGGCTTGATTTTCATGACTGCAATTATTGGGCGGTGTTGCGTTGTTAGTGTCTCGTATGGTAAGGCCTTGACATTAGTTACAGTGGACAAGTTTTTACGCCGCACGAGAATATAATCGATTTGGGTTTTAATGTTCGTGCTGTAATATGTTGGGAGCTGCGTGGATCGCTTGATGAACCATGTATTGGTAATAACGAGATCATGCGAGTCAGCAAACTCAATTATTCGTTCTCCATCCTTATTCCGTCGACCATAGCCTTTGCCATCATGACATGGAGATCCATCAGCAGTCTGCCCGACATGTCCGTTGAGATCTCCAGCAATTATGATGAGGTCTGCAGGAGAGATTTCCCGTGTGTGAGCGTCTAGCGTTTCCCAGAAAGCATCTTTCTCCATCTCACTGCGTCCAGTCTGTGGTGCACATGCGGAGAAAATGTGAGCTATGCGGTCCTCAGTTGCAATGCTTATTTTCATGAGTCGATAGGTGTAGCGACTCAATTGTCTGTTGATGATCTTTCTATATGAGTCTCAATTGTCTGTTGATGATCTTCCTATATGTAATTGTTGCATAATGCGAGTAATTGTTTGATGTACATTATGATTTTCGGTTTTCTCATTCCACTATCAATGCCATAATTGATTTTAAGAATGTAATGTTTAATGCTCGGAGGAGCCAAAGCCTTTCTACGCAGTCTTCAAAGATTGCATGAAGTTATTTAATTGTGTGAATCTGAATCTATTTTATCATAAGTTAGTCAAAATGATGGTTTAGAAGGTACGAAAAAGTTCATTTAAGGTGTATTTTTAAAAGGTACAAACATATACATTTAGAAGGTACATTTGATCCTTTGAGACCTTTACTGTTTAGTCTGATTATTTCACATTTGCCTAGTCATGTGTGTACTCAGGAATCACATTGACTATTAAATGCAGATGATCTCGTCCTATTCTTATTCAATGTAGTTGATTTACAACTTGCATTCACCAAACTCAATCTATAAAATGAATGTTAAGTCAATATCTACTTGATACAAAATAGATCAAATTCATGAAAGATGGCCGATTGTTTTTGCATAATCGTTTGTCTTACAATTGTATTCCAATTGAATTGGTCACTCGATTCTGTTATCTAGGAATTACTTTAAAAATTCAATGGATTTTACTAAACACATCTAACAAGTCAAGTGTAAAAGCATTTAATAGATTAACAGGTTAAGTGTAAAGTAGCGTCTAGGTTTTCGGCTCTTAGTTTTCTATATGTGGTTGGTTTTGATACAGCTATGAGATATTTCAAAACTTTAATATTTCCGATTTTAAGATATGATATGATTGTGAGTTGGGACTATTTCACTATTGACAACTTACGGAAACTCGATAGTATAGAATGGATGTTTTGAAAACGACGTTATGGGCTTTTATAAGAATGTTTTAATAGCGTTTGAATTTCAACATTTATTCTCTTTGTCTACGATAGCGTTTAGTGTTCGAATAACTTACGATCGGCGTTTAATAATTATCGAGTTGACTGGTAGATCAAAACAGAATCACTAGTCATATTGTCTTCAACTTAGCAATGTAATTTACACGAAAATTTTTGTTCAGAAATGTGTCGTTTTAAATCTCTAAATATGCAGAGTTCCATTGAACAGATACATTCACGATCTAAGGTATTATTTGAAGCAAAACTAAAAATACTTATTTCATTTTATAGTATTAATTCATTTTATATATTTAAAATAAATTATTGTTGATGTTCATATGTTCGCAAAAGTTAAAGCATTTACCAATGCACTGGGATGGACCAATATATTTACTTTTTCTGATAGTTGCTTTCGTTAAAGTAGTAGGTTGATTAGCGACATTGATATCATTATTTCCGGTTTTATGTAAAGAACGTGCATTTCTGATAATGTCTATAACAGTATCCTGTGGCTCCGCATTAGAATTAAGCTTGTTCGTTTTATGTAGGAAATTTCGATTTCCATTTAGCTCCCGCTGTGCAAGAATATGAAATAATTGCTAATTATATAAGAAAATTTTAAGCTAATTACCTTAACTTCGGATGTTGCTGCACGAATGAGAGCAGATATGAGTGTATCAAGATCCATCGGGCTTGGCATTTCGTTCAAACAACTTCCAATGTAGATATCGAAAATCAACAGATTAAATGCTTGAAAAGCTGACATTTATATGTAAAAATGAAATGTTTATGAACTTTCATGTTTATCCCAAGTTGATTAATATAAAAATTAATATTCAAGCATTTTAACATAAATCAATCTCAATATTAATTAAACAAATATTAATTAAACAAGACACTACATCATAAATGATGCAGCGTCTTAGTATTGCCATACATCGGGGCAATGTGGCATGTTTCAAAGAAGAAACTGAAGAATCTGCGCTTGAATTTTTCATTTAACTGTTTTACATTATTTTATTATTTATTATATATAAAATATATTAAACATTTTTTTATATTTTTTATATTTATGATTTAAAAATTGTAATTTTTAAATAAAAATAGCAATTGCTAAATATAAAATGTCTATTAGTAAAATCAAAAATGTAATTGAAGTATACTGTAACCAAAATGTTTATTAATTAAATGTAATTGGAATGTAGCTGGTCATACATTTAAATATTTAATCAGTAAATTTATCAAACAAAATGTTGTCTATAACAAATGTGTCAATAAATAGATTTTTTGACTATTCAATCAATGTCTGGTTGTTTAGTTTTACAACGAAAATACTCAGTTAAAAATAATTTTTATTGGATAAAATCGGAATATACTTTTATACAACGTTCACGTCGCCAAATCGATTTTTAATCGATACATACAAACAATAGATAGAATCATTAATTTTTAAGTGACTCATGCAGACAGGCAGCTTACAAGTCAACTGAAACAAACAAAAAACATAAAAAATGATGTGACTGAGGTCCATATCACGTAGCCGACTTTAGAACTATGGAAAATTAGAATCTCATTGATAGCTTAGCTGCAGAGCCTGGTTGCTCAGTAGAAAAATGCGAAGCATGGATTTAAAGGTAGTGAGGTTAGGCTAGTTACAAAGTTTAAGGGAAGATAATTTTAAATGAAAGTAATCGAAATGAGACAGGAACGCAGTCCAAAGTTCGTCCGATGATGAGGAATGCGTAGCAAGAACTGATTGTTTGAGCGAAGTGCTCTGGAGGACGAATATTCAGCACAGTGTAATTTTAGGTGAAGATACGGAGGGGATGATAAAGTAAAAGAAAAGCGAGTGTCAGAGTAATATAAAACTATATTATGTACATTGAGTCAATGAAGGTTGATAAGATGAAATAGTCAACACGAGGTAGCAGAAGGGAGGACATTAGAGTGTTTGAAATGGTAAAATTGACGTTTATCGAATTCGACGAATGTCTGCATAAAAGGATAACAGAAAAAGATAACAGCAAATTAGAATGAGATAAATGAGTTTGTAATTACTCCAAGAAATTTTAGCGAATCCACGCAAGGAAGGCGATGACCATTAAAAAAGATAGCAAGATAAGATTGAATCTGCGTGCGATAAGATTGAATCTGGTGGATCCAAAAACACTAGATTTCGTGGAATTTAACATCATTCTAATGGACGAAAATTATGAGATAAGGATTCTAGCCAGAATGAAACCGAGGCGAGGATAGTAGTTAAGGGTGAATTAGATGCTTATAAATAGATAAGGATGTCATCTGCATATTACACAACATACATATTACACAAGTATGCGGGCTGCAGTGCGAAAAAGGCGATACCGAGGGGATGTAAGACAAGATGGGAAGTTTGAGAAAAATGAGAAGCAATAGTCAAGACGAGGTAGCAAGAGAGAGGACATTAGTGTGCTGGAAATGGGAAAAATTGTGGTTTTTTCGAATGCAACGAATATCACGCAGAATAGGATAATAGAAACGAACCTTTTTTAGTACAAATGATGATAACGAGATATAAGTCCAAAATTACTTCGAGAAATGTTAGCGAATCCACGCAATGAAGAGCAATATTGTATGATGGAATAACAACACATACTGTATACCGATGGAATAATATGGTATGTCGTTTGACCCGCAATAGTTAAAAATAATTCAAATCACATAATTCTTTTTGGAAAACAAATTAGAAACAGCAAATTATTTTAAATCTCGTAGAGAATAGCTAACATTAAAATGCAATATTTATATTACACCGGAATGTGTGTATTATCACCAGAATGCACTTTCTCACACCACTAAACAAACATGTGTAAGTCAGTAGTGTCAATCACTGCATTCACCAAATCAAAATGGTGATGCCTTACCATTTTCTTATATAAATTTGAAACTATTTACATAAAAATAGTTTTATATTTTAGATATGAAACTATTCAGTAAGTTTATACAAGCGGTGTACAATATGCACTAATCAAAATCCAGATAGTGTCTCTCAACATATCCTCACTAGCTTGAATATATAATAAAACGTTTCATCAATGGCTTGTGTTTCGCTTCAAAGTGGTATTTTGCTCATTATGGTTTCCTATTTATATCGATAATGGCCAAATTACAAATCATCTAATGAAGTCGTTTTGTTAAGTATATATGTGAAGCATTCAACATCCATAAAAAACTGAAACTTATCATAAAAAAAATAAACTATAAACTTATCCACACATCTTACTGTAAAAAGTAATAAATTTTCATAAAATGTTCAAATATAATTAAATTATTATTAATTAGTAATTAATAAAATTTATTAATTATTAATAATAAACGTAATTATTAATACGTAATTATAAATACTGAATTATTTCATACTTGATATTATTTTAAAATATTATAATTTTCAGCTATAAAAAATAATAATTAAAAATCAATAAAAAATAATTATTAAATTATTAATTAATTATTAATTTAATATTTTTATTATTAATTCAGCGATTTATTTTTACCCACAGCGCATTTCGGCTTGGGTTACGATAATTTCACAAGTATTTTGAACATCAAATTTCAGAGTTAAAAATTAAAAGAAATCCATGAGGTCAAAAACGTCGCATGAATGAATGTGTAAAAATTACGTCAAAGAAAATAAATTCAAATTTAAAGCTAGTTTAGCCTACGCAATTTGTCAACCTGTCTAAGAGACATTTTCAACAAAAAAGGAAATACAAAGACGTACATTAAGGAATCACATTGGTTCGAGCAAAATCTAACTTTATCGCTGAGACGACTGCAGTTAGATAGGTAAACGGTTGATTCTTCGAGACTGAGAAGATTATAAAATCTTAATAATTAATAAAGTTTATTAATTATTAATATTTAATAAAGTTTATTAATTATTAATAATAAACGTTATTATTGATAAACAAAGTTTATTAGTTATTTATAATTGTTATTAATTAAAAACAGGATTTATTTTTACGTGAAAAATGCGTACCGACGCACGCTTACATAACCACAACAGAATAAAAAAATCTAAGTTATGTGTCGAGAAGGTTGGAACGAAGGATGTATTTGAGAATGTGATAAAGGAGGAAGCATATATGTTATTAATAATTAAAAATTATTTCGAATAATTATTAATTATTGCTAAAGTTTATAAAATATATTTTACAAAATCTTATATGCAAAAGTAATGTATAGGGCTTATTTATAGAATAAGACAACAGTGCAAACTTTATGCTCTACATATAGCAAGATATTCAGAAAATATCGAGGTGAGGTTGGTTAAAGCCAGGTGTTATGCGCTTAATAGTATTTAGTTGTTTAAAATTACCGTCTAGTCCTTCGCCCTCCTTTAATCGAATTATGGGGAGTACAAGCTACTGATGGGATTTAATTAGCTCGAAACGGTGAGTTCGCCATTTGCGACAATCTCATTGCAGCATTTCGTTGGTGGTGCTGGCAACCTGATACGAGATTAATAAATATATCAATAAAACAAAACGATTTTGTATTTTTGAAACTTAAAAATGTTAGTTTGATGTATATTTTTCAAAACAAAAATTGTGAATCTTTGTTTGTTAGCGTTATAAATATGAATTATAATTATGATTATAATTATCAAAACATTTTATCTTGTATATCAATTACATTATCTATTAGTTTCTAAAAATCATAAAACTTTACTTGAATTATTCTTATGTAGACTATAAGTACGATTTCCATACGATGAACAATAAAGAATTTTTAGAGCAAAAAATTTTGTTTTAAGTCTAATATGCGAAGACATTTTATGTTTAAAAGACGAAACACCTGATAAAATATAGAAACCGCTTTGACAAACACAATTCGGCAGTACAGGTTATCACAATCAGATTATAGAAATCTGATAGGCTATACATCCTTCAGGAAAAAAACGAATTAACTAACTAAAACACGAAGAAACATCTCGTCTAAAAGGCGTTAGGCAATAACTCAAAACAGTGAAACATTTTTATATTTTTTACAATTTATCACAATGTATATATTAATTTGACAATCTTACTTTGATGTAAACAAGCAGTTGTATCAGTTTGTAGCTGTCATTATTGTCGGATCTGATATGGATGAAGGATGTGATGGAGGTGGAGGAGGTGGTGGTCTAATGGCAAACGATGATATTGGCGGGGGTGGAGGTCTAGGTATACTTGCAGTTGCAATCGATATTGGCAATGGGAGTGGTGGAGGAATAGATAGCTGTTGGGATGCGATTCCTGAAACTGGCATGAATCCGATCACTGATGGTGGAGGAGGTGGGAACGTCTGTTGCTGAGTAGATGGCAAAAATGCAAACTGACATGGTGGAGGAGGATTTAATGTACCACCACTATATGGAATTGGAGGTGGAGGATGAGGTGGAGGCGGAAATGTTCCACCAGGCATTGACATTAAAGACATAAATCCGGCTGGAAGTACAAGACCTGCCGGCATATTAGCTGACGTAATCATACCAGGTGGAGCATCGGCAAATAATTGATGAGGTCTGTCCGTTTGGGTCAATGGATTTTGCGCTGCTAACAGACGCTCTGCCGCAGATCCGTGACGCTCTCCTTTGCTGTCTTTTTTAAAAGCATAAGATAAAGTAATTGGACGATTGGATAGAAACTGTCCATTCATGGCCTCAAGAGCTGCGTCACTCGCTTCAAAACTTGCGAAATTTATAAATGCGTACCCTTTCGAATTTCCAGTATCGGGATCTCTCATTATCTAGATACAAGAATAAAATTTGTTTTCAAATCGATGAAAATTACCTTTGGCGTTTGCAGTATGATTCCAAACGCGGAGAAAGTATCGTACAAAAGCTTTTCGTCCACTTCAGGGTCTAAGTTACCTATGAATAGGTTAGCTCCGACGTCAAGATTCTTCTGATGCGCTGAAGCCTAAATTCGAAAATTAGACGTACAATTTCTATCATTTTACAAGCTTTTATTACTTTATTAACTCTAATTGGTTTACCGAACAATTTAATCATATTCATTATTTTAATGGCGTAGTCAGCGTCTTCTTCTCCGAGAAATTCCACGAATCCATAACCTTGATGCTGTGTGGTTACTCTATCTTTCGGCATGTGAACATTTACTAAAACATTTAAAATTTCAAATTGAAATTTTAGATAAGAAAATTTAATATTAAAAATTTTATTAAAATTTTCAAAATTACATAAATTTAAATTTATAACTTAACTAAAAATAAATTTAATTAAAAGCAAACTTTTAGATACAAATTTAAAAAAAAACATTTTGGATAAAAAAATAATATTAAAAATCTTATTAAAATTTTGTTTAAATTTAATAAATTTAAATTAGTTTACTAAATAAATTTAGAAATAAACTTCTCAAACTTATCATTTTTCTCATTCATATCTCATTCTACAATTGAATGATATTCGCTTGAAACTTCTACGTTTTATATTTAAGATTCAATTAAAATAATACAATATTATGCCAAACATATTCTATTAAAAATAAATGCTTATTTATTTAAATAAATATCACTTTATTTTTATATTTTTAGGAAAATTAAACAATATATAAATCGAACAATATGTTCAATATTTCAATGGTAATTGTTACAGATTTGACAGTTTTCTTTAATAATTTTATCCTGATGATGACAGTTGATATTGAAATATTAAATAATATTTTTTGTAAAGAATTATTAGATCTGGATCAAAGAAAGAAGGAAAATTTTATTTAATATTTCGCTAGCCTCTGTAAACATCTTCAGAAAAAAGTAATTTGCTGGAATAATAATTAATTATTAATATTTTATTTATAATTAAATAATTATTATTTAATATTTTATAATAAATAATTTTTATGTAAGATTTTTTATAGTTTATATAGAGTTAAAATTTAAAATAAAAGTCATTTTTTATGAATTGACCAATACATAACAGACGATGTATCAGAATAAGAATTAGATGTCATCAGGAGGAACCATTGTATTATCAGGTTTCGGCCGCTATTCCTTTACATAACATAGCAGGGGGGGGCAAATACATGCTAATGACGTATCTCCTCTGATGAAATTTGTTTATTTAGTATCTCATTATATCTCATTATCTCAAATAAAAAATTAAAATTTAAAATAAAAGTCAATTTTTATGAATTGACTAATAAATAACAGACGTTGTATCATAATAAGGATTATAGATCATCAAGAGGAACTGCTATGCTATCAGGTTTCGGCCCCTAACTCCTCTATCCAACATAGCAGTGGGGCCAAACACGTGCTAATGACGTATTTCCTCTGGTAAAATTTAATTATATAGTATCTTATTCTAATACAAAGTATATTATTTATTATCAATCCATACAAATTTTCCGCAAATGATTTTATAAGATTTCATACAATATATATTTACATCAAGTGAAAATTTAAGATTGAAATTTAAAATAAAAGTCAATTTTTACGAATTGACTAATAATAAACAAACAACGTATCAGAATAAGGATTAGAGGTCATCATGAGGAACTGATATGCTATCAGGTTTCGGCCCTATTCCTGGACCCAACATAGCAGCGAGGCCAAAATATGAATGCTATTTTCAATGAGGCTATTCGCATAGATTAATAATGCTTAGACTCTGCAAAATTCGAGGCTTAAAAAAGATTTATTTTTACGTTGCAAATGCGTGCCGGCGCACGCTTACATGATCACAACAAAATCTAAATCATGTGTCAAGAAGGCGGGTACGGAAGCGGTATTTGAATGTAATAAAGGAGGGAGTGCGGCGGACGTCGGGAACGTGAAATAAGAGGGAATTACAGGAACGCAGTGATAGAGAGATAGTGCGAGTGCCTTTATCTTAAAGTTTAGCGACGCATATTGCAAATAATGGCTTTCAAAGAAAATGATTTTTTTGTGATTGAAACTAAACAGTTTCAATCAAATTAGAGCTCGATAACTTATAATTTCATTTCCTGTGTGTGGGGAATTAGTGATTAAAGTTGTGATTGTCAGGGTAACATTGGCTTACCAACCGGACCGGCTTGAACGAATAATTCCCACAGAATAACTTCGTTTACGTTCTCATCCAATCCACCAACGTATATTGTAGCGTCTGAAAATCAAAAGGAATAATCAAATACCTACAATATAGATGTATACCTTGGTTACGCTCGGCTATGGGAGCGGATGACATTGAATTCAATTAAACTATAAGTTTGATATCAAAACCAATCTAAACAATTGCAAAAATTGAACATTTGAATTTTATTAAACACATTTTTAAGTTAAGATAAGATTAAATCTTGCTTCATATTATTAAAGTAAACTTCACTCTATGAGCAGTCGTCAAAATAGAACGGATTCCATTTATAGTACTCGCACTAAATACTAATTTTGGTGCAAGTATTTTTGTAACTTAATTTTTTGAAAACAAAAATATCTTTTTTATAGTATTATTAATAGTAATGTATTAGACGTATTAATATTATTATTCTTACAAGGCTTAGTCATAAGGCTATTTTGCCTGGTCACAGTTTTAAAAAAAATGAAACTAAAAAATAAGAAAAGAAGAAAAAGAAGTTAACAAGCAAAAAAAAACAAATCACTGCAAATATGTCCATGACTCGTTTCTCGTCTTCTTGACGATCCATGTCTTTAATAATTTTTTTGAACAAATGCAGACTTCAGGCGGAAGCAATTTCCTCAAGCAGATAATTCCACATATTAAGTACCCTGTGCAACAGTCTCCAGCATTTTAAATACCTACCATGACTTGTTTTATAGACAATTTTGCTGTGACCTCTCAAAATCGATGAACGTGTGATCGAAAAGAAGATTTATTTTAACGTGGCAAATGCGTGCCAACGCACGCTTACATGACCACAACAAAACAACAATTTAAATAATGTGTCGAGCAGGTTGAACGGAGAAGGTGTTTTAATGTGATAAAGGATAGAGTGCGGCGGATGTCGAGAGGGAGTTGATTCCAGACAAGTGGGGCGGCGACGAGGAAGGATCGGATACCGTAGTTGTTAGAGTAATTGGGAACGTGGAGTAAGAGGGTATGACAGGAACGCAGCAATAGCGAAGTGGAGCAAGTGTCGTCTAAGAAAGGAAGCTTGATGAACGATAGGGACCCGACAGCGATGAGACGAAAAGTTACGAGAAGTAGGCGGAGTTTGATGCGGATGTGGATGGTAGGCCAGGAAAGTTGGGCAAGATATGTGGATATGTGGTCAAAGCGACGGAGACGAAAGAGCACTCGAACGGCGGAGTTGATTATGCGTTGTAGGGGTAGGATGATGGATTGTTGGAGAATTGGCGAAAAGGCTAAGGCAGTAATCGATTTTAGGGAAAAGAAGCGATGAAAGAAGAGACATACAAGAACGGAAGTCGATACCGGGGGCGAATACGGCGGATGTCATGTAGAATTAAGTTAGACGAGCGAACCTTGTCACGGACGAACGGTTTAAGGGAAAGTTGGTCATCGAAATGGAAGCCTAAGAAAGTGAGATTGTGTACTATGGGGATGATCGATGAAGCAAAAGATACAGTGGGAGGAGATATGTTTGGTTTACGGGGGAGAATCCACATTATTTTAGACTTGTCGGGGATTCGAACGAGATGGAGATTGGAGAGACGATCGTAGATAGAAGAAATACAGTTCGATGCAGAAATACCGATATCGTGTATGCGATGTGCGGGTGCATGAGCATAGATGAGGATGTCATCGGCATATTGCATGACGTTAAAGGAAAAAGGTTTGATAAACGGAGAGAGATCGCCAAGCAGAAGAGAAAAAAGCAGGGGATTTAGGACTGAACCTTGTGGACCCCGCAAAGATAGGGATGGGAGGGGAGGATGATGAACTAGAACAGACGTGAAAACTCTGATAAAATAGAACAAATCGAACCACTCTGATAACCGTCCAACCGGTGTACAAGTGCATACATTCCTATCAAGTCAAGAAACAAAAATCGTGATGACATAGGTTGAATTCTTAGCAAATCTAATCGAGATGCGTAATCCACTCTCGCATTCGAACATAAACAAGAACCTCGCCTTAGGACTGACTCAATATCTGTTTTTTCTTGTTTGGTGACCGGGAAAGAAGCCTGAATTGCATACTCTAAATGCGGACGAACCAACGTGTTAAACAAATTTTTAAAGACATTAGTGGTAATCTTAAGGAATGAGTTCTTTACAATATATAGTGCACGAGTAGCACTTTTAATTGCTCTTTAACTATTAAGTTTAGTTTTTAATGATGCCTGCACGATAATTCCTAAATCCCTATGATGTGATACTTCAGCGAGAAGAATATCGCCGATATGATATTTAAAATTACTGGATTTTTTACCCATTCTCATAAGTATATACTTATCAACGTTCAGATGTAATCCAGTAGAGCGGCACCAATCATGAACTCGATCCAAGTCTGCCTGTAAAGAATTAATCATCAATATCTCGTATAGCAGTCCAAATTTTAAGATCATCAGCGAATGCCAAGTGAGAGTTCTAAATACGTAAGAGTAAATCGTTAAGAAACGTGATGAATAATAGAGGACCTAATGCAGAACCCTGAGGGACACCTGTCGACATACTTTGTTCTGCAGATAAAGACAAATCTTACCTTAAACGTACGCAATGAAAGAAAATTTTAAATCCAAGAGCAGATTACATGAGGGACGCCGTAGTGAATTAAGAGTTACACAAGATCTTTATGTAGAACACGATCAAAGGCTTTCGAAAAATCTAGAAATACGACGTCGAGACAAAGTCCTGAGCTTAGTATTTCCATCCAACTCTCTCTCGCGGTAAGCAAGTTAGATAGACATGAACGGCCTTGTCTAAATCCGTGTTGAGAATCACTAAGAATGCTATTAAAGTTTAGATGATAGAGTAGCCTTTTGGCAATAATTCGTTCTAGTAATTTGGAGAGAAAACTGGTCAAACTGATATGGTGAAAATCTAAACAAGAAGTCACTGGCTGTTTTTCAGGGATTGACACAGCAATAGAAGACTTCCATATTGCAGAAATCCACGAATTGATCAGGTTAAAGGAAGATATATGATCTAAAACACTACTTACGGCAGGTCCAATCGCATTAATTAGGTAAGATAAAATATAATCTGGACCAGGAGAGCCAAATCGGTCAAGCCTAGTGATTAGGTGCAATACTTCAGATGCACTGATTGTCTTAACGGGATTCTGAGTAATATTGTGAATCGGATACCATTTTAAAGAGTAAATATCCGAAACAATAGTCGATGGAGAATGAAAGGCATTCAGCAATTTCAGACTCAGTAGAATAAACATATTCACCTGAAGTAATGAATGCTATATTAGAGGAAAGTATCCTTGAACATTTTACATATGACCAAAAACGCTTTGGTTGATTCCCGATGCAATTTGCAATACCATCTTCTAATGCTATTCGCTTATGTATTTTCAATCTATTGCAGAGATTGCGCACGTACCTATACCTATCTAAGTTTTCAGGATGGGTTTGAGTAATAGCCCACAGGGCATTGCGCAGTTTCAACACTGCACGAAGTTCATGATCAAACCACTGAGAGCGAGTGGAATTAATGAAAGTTCTCCGTTTCGGAGCGACCTTATCTGACAAATTTAAGAAAACGTTATAAAGAATTGTCAGCAGATCTGAAACAGTAGCAGCCCTATAACTATGAGAAAATTTTTTATAGAAAGCAGCTAAGAGATGTTGGGTATCTCTCCGAGTCCAATTTTGTTTTGGATAACCCAGTTTTGATCTACAAACGATCTTGGACACTAATTTAACGGAGAGAACACAGTGATAACTTTTACTGGGAGGAGGATAATACGCGATACTGTCGATATCTCCAGTAAATCTTGTGAACACAAGATCTAGAGTTGAACCGTTGACATGAGTTGGTTCTCTACAATGTTGCACTAAAAGTAGGTCAGCAAGAAATAAATCACGAAATTGTTTTGATACGCCTGAGCAGAGTTGATACCCATTGATATTCCAATCTACATTCGAAATGTTGAAGTCACCTAAAAGGACAAATCGTTGGGACGAACAAAAATTAGATAAATAATAAAAAATTAGACAAAGCAATACTTAAAGTTTCAGTGTCTTGATGTGTTTGAAGAAGCATATGCCTAAATACGCTTTAATATAAATCCATAACATCTTACTCAACGGCATTAGTTCTCAAAGCATGCAAAAAATACAAATAACGTTTAAATATAAGTAAACATCATCAACTCAGTGATCACTCAGCACATCTACTCTCGAGTGCACAATAAATTAGTTAAGCATTGAGGACTTGCACGAAATCCATGCTATGATTGATGTTTGGTATTTGATCGATTCAAAATGTCAAGCACTTTTCGATATAATTATTGTAACAAACAGCAGTAAATGAGCTGCAAGCTCGTGTCGCTTACAAAGCATGATAAAAAACGTCAACAAATAAAGAATTGAATCCAAAAAAGTCGCAAATTCCTCCTCGGCTTCGATGGCTTTGTTGATAGCATCACTAGATATACTACGAGAGATATTCAGGCACTTTAGTTAATTCCACTCATTAATTACCCTGGTTGTAAATCGATGGTGAACAGAAATTCTTGTAGTAGGCTTTATTAATTTCCACACATGCCCACGAGCTACTCTCGGATATCATAAAGACTAAATTTTTTAGACCAAAAGCACTAGTTTTACTTAGATTACTTACAGTACTAGTTCACAAATCGTTTTGAAATATAATGAATTATCTAATTTATATCAAAATAAAATATTTTTATAAGTTCATTACGAATTAATTAAGTTCAACTATTCTTTCACAAATAAAGGAACGTAATATGACAGAAAAATAATTGAAAAAATCGAGGTACCATCCAACACCCTTGCTCTAAGTCAAGCATTATGAATTCGAGTAACACTGTCGTTATGTCTAATTTACTTGTACGATTTTTAACAATATTTTTAATCAAAACAGAATCGGGTGAATCCTAATGCTTCTTATTCAAGATTATTCAGTATAAACTGTGTGTGGAAATGAAGCATGGATAGCATAATCAAAATAAAGCTTGATAACCGAATTGTACAATACTCAACAGAGTGAAAGATGGAATAAAACTCGTTTTTTTTAATAAAACGAACTTGTTGTTTGGTCGATATCCGTTACCGAATTTAGGAAATTATAAGTCCATAAGACCCCAATATCCATGTAATCATTGCCATCTCGATATGTTAACCATAATTATTGTAACGAAAATATGTAGCGATGATTCTGCTTGATTTTAAATGTACACATTTCGCAAAATTTAGCTTAACGCTGGTATGTTTGGACAATAAAAATACTCGATTTGAATTGGTTTCAACCAACTGCTGATCATCCCAGGTGTTCACGACTGACCACTGTTTCAAGTCATCTGCATATAGAGCTCAAGACTATTCATATAAAGCAATAGTGAAGGCACGTACTAGATAAATAATAGTAGATCAAATAGTGTTCTCTGTAGGATGTCATGTTAAGCATAACTGCCTGTGTATAACATACTCTTAATATGTACAACAAACAATAGACTACTAATGAACTTCCGCACCCGATCACAAAAAACTATCCGGATTCTGTGAACAATTTGGTTCAATAAAATTTAAATGGGAACCCTGTTGAATTTCTCTAAAATCAAGCACAATACATCAATTGTTAATTCGGATGTTGTCTTCGTCCAGAATTCTCTGGCCAGACTCAGTTTATTTACACATGAGCTAGAGTAAAGTAACTTTTCTCGACATTCGACGTAATTCGTGCGTGATTTTGAGTTTTAAAAACTATCATTAAAGTTAGGCTTACTGTCCGATAAGATTGATGTATTCAACAGATAAGCTATATTCAATATCTACAATACATTATTAATAAAAGATTGCAAAATTAAAATTATCTGTTGAATAACAATATTTTTTATATAATTTAATGTATATTATCTCAAATAGGCTTCATTAGAAAATAGAATTTTGGAAATGTCTAAATTTTAAAGTTTCAGACAACTAAAAGAATTACCTTGAGCCTAGACTAACCGATTAAATTGACTTTTCCAGTTGTATAATGGCCGAACGTCTTACTGATAGAGATTATCACTTTGTTATCAAGACAGATATATTATCCTAAATTAAGTGATACTATTGTGTCATTCTCGTATGGCTTGTGTTTCACGTTATGATGGTGTACGATCTGTTTCAATATTGTATGCATTAGGACCTATATTCCCAGATGCCAGAAGTAAAAGGGTAAAACCCTGAACAGTTGATTTTCGCTTCTCGCTCAGCATAGTTTACACATTTTTATTTTATAATAATATTTTGATAAATTAAAATTATTTAGATGTAGGAGTATATATATTTAGACAAATAAAGGTGTTCAATTGGAGGTAATCGTAGTTGTTTAAAAAATAAATCTACACTTTAGAAAGATATTAGCCTTGTTATAAAGGATATCATACGAATAAATTTATCTATTTTAACCGCAAATGGCCATTTTATCTGTACACGGAAAAAATTCAATAACTAAAATAACTTGAAGCATCCACGCAAGTATTTAATAGCCAATGTCGAAATTTTTGCTTGAAGCTGCAGTAGCTGGATGCATATGCAATTTTAGGACCGAATTTTAGTTACCTTACACTTGGACTTTGCAATGTGGTAATTTATACAGTTATATAGGATTACATTTACGAACTGACGAACTAATCTTCACATGGTGATGAAGGAAAGGCCACTGCGGAATGAACAATCTGTCACATTGTAATGAGTCTAAGTAAATCAACCTTTGCAAACTGAAAGTAGCCGTAAGGAGGCTAAGCAATCTACGTATGAATAAGCAGGTTGAAAACACAATATGTAGCCTCTTTGAAGTACTGAACCAAGCTTCGTGATGTCTGCCTTAGTAGATGAAAACGATGGATGGCTACAATATTTAATGTGTGGTCGAAATAACGCACAATATAGTCGCTTAAAACTTAATGGACCCAGGCGTGCAAACGTATTTTTCATGCATTACATAGCTTTCATCGATACAAACTTGTTTTCTTCTTATCTTCAATCTAAATCTGCAAATGCTTTATCATATATCCCTTTAACTTTTCAATCATCGACTGCCTCAATATAATTCTATCATCTTAAATTCGTCTATCTCCTTCCCGTAGGAGGAGATATATATCCTTCCTATATAAGAAGGATATATATCCTTCCTATATATCTTATCTCAACCTTATCAAAAATCTTCGAACTTTCTTTAAATCAGGTTAATATCTATCTTCTATCGTCAAATTTAGATCCGTAGCTTCAATCTGCTTTTTGCTCTAATCATTCCACCGAGCTAGCGTGTCAAAGTCTGGTGATCTTTTACAATCACCAGAGGAAAAACTTTGTAGAGTCATAATATCTCTTGATATCTCAAGGGGTAGGTCAATGGATATTATAACGTCATGAAATACGCCAATGGCATCCTCATCTATGCTCATGCGCCCGCACATCGCATACACGATATCGGCATTTCTGCCTCCAACTGTATTTATTCCATCTAGAAACGTATCTCCAATCTCCATCTCGTTCGAATCACCGACAAGTCCAAAACAATGTGGATCCTCCCACGTAAACCAAACATATATCCTCTCACTGTATCTTTTGCCTCATCGATCATCCCCATAGTACACAATCTCAATTTCTTATGCTTCCATTTCGATGATCACCTTTCTCTTAAACCCTTCGTCCGTGACAAGGTCCGCTCGTCTAACTTAATTCTCCGTGAGATTCGCCGTATCCGCCCCCTTATCGACTTCCGTTTTTGTATGACTCTTCTTTCATCGCTTATCTTCCTAAAATCGATTACTGCCTAAGCCTTTTCGCAAATTCTCTAAAATCCATCATCCTACCCCTACAAAGAATAATCAACTCCGCCGTTCGAGTGCTCTCTCGTCTCCGTCGCTTCGATCATACATCCACATATCTTGCCCAACTTTCCTGGCCCACCATCCACATCAGCATCAAACTCTGCCTTCTTCTCGTAACTTTTCGTCTCATCGCTGTCGGGTCCCTATCGTTCATCAAGTTTCCTTTCTTAGACGACACTTGCTCCACTTCGCTATTGCTGCGTTCCCGTCATACCCTCTTATTCCACGGTCCCAATTACTCCAACAACTACGGTATCCGATCCTTCCTCATCGCCGCCCCACTTGCCTGGAATCAACTCCTTCTCGACATCCGCCGCGCTCCCTTCTTTTATCACATTCAAACACATCCTCCGTTCACACCTTCTCAACACATAATTTACATTTTTGTTTTGTTGTTGTCATGTAAGCATGCGCTGTCACGCATTTACCACTTTTAAATAAACCGTTTTTTTTGCTTAGTTTTGGATTACAGCGGATTGTAGACTTTACAACGAGATATAGAGTTTGCTTAGACATAATATATACAAATGTGACTGCTTACACGACAAGGTTATGAAATTGGATCCGATGAGCACTTCCGATAATGCAGGGTTGTTGGATTTCCCGTCTACTCTTGTTGAACGTCCAATTTCTTACCGTATTGTGTATGATAAAAGAGTTCAGCATCTAATCCGATTGAAACAAGGAGTGAAGCAAAGTTTGGCTTTATATAATTGGAACTCACTGGATGTATCTGAAGCAATTTAATAATAAACGGGATGTATTGATGTTGTATGTGCGTATACACTTCCACATAGGAAGGTTAAGTTGACGAATCATGCATGATCCTCTTTGGTTAACTCCGCTGGTTAAATACTTAGAGAATCAAAGAGATAAGACTTACAAGCAAGATAATTGAAACGTATTTAGTCGGCTCACTACAAAGCTAGACAACCAAATTAAACTGTCAAAGAAATTGTATCACCTAAATTTAATTTCTAAGTGACGAAACCATATATGGAAAATTTACAAGAGTTTCACAAATCATAAAACACAATGATTTTCGTAATCTTAGTGAAGACGAATTTGTAATGAGGTTAATGAATTAAACCGTTCATTTACCTCATTTAGTGAAGTATCTAAAAATATGTACACACACTCCTCCCTCACATCAATGAAATGTATGTTTCCTATACAGAGATTGAAGACTTGCTGTCCTCCCTTACTTCATCAAAAGAACACGGAAATGATAATAGTTGCTAACTAGCTAAATTTCTAATTATGGAGTTATACACTATTTTAGCTTCTTTTTTTCACAAAAAGCGTTCAATCAGCGATTTTTTACTTACTGTCTAAAGTCGTTTAAAGTGATACTCATTTCAAGATAAAATCAGGCTCAAATTTCGTCCGATTACTTTGATTTCCGTTTCTGGGAAGTTGCTTGAATTATGCTTTTGCAGAAGATTTCTAAACACTTACAATGCTGTATTGTGTGACGATTAATTGCTTATCGACAAAATCACTTATCAGTTAACGCTCTTTTGCTTTACAAAAAAGAGTTATTGACATTTTGGACAGTTCCACTTCATACATTTCAATGTGCATTCAGACAGACTTTGAAGAAGCATTCGAGTGTCAATCATGATATTTTATTGAATAAAACGGAGATCAGTGCTTTGACCCTCTGGCAAGTTTTTTGGGTATCTTCGTTTCTTTCTGGGTGTAGTCAGTTTATTTTAAATAACGGATATCGCTCATATGTGTTTCCGATAATCGCCCGAGTGCCTCAAGGCCTTGTTATTTCGCCAATGTTATTTGCCATAGATGTAAATGATCTTGGCCCTCGCTTATTAACTCGTGCGTAATCAAATTCGCGTTCGGTTATGCGAGGATTTTGTCCGTTTCGGATTCTGATGTTATTGAAAAATATGTCGAAATTGAATTGGGTAAGGTCATGGACTTGTGTCTTGAGAATAAAATGAAATTAAATTTCTCGAAATGTAAAGTAATGCCGTTTAGTCCATCTCACAGACGATCTTTGTATATATCAAATATTTCAGTTCATGATAGGAATGTTGAGATTGTAAATAAATTGAAAATACTCGGTATTCTATTTGTCCAAGATCTATCATGGAATGCTCACCTCAGCAAAGTAATCAAGCAATGTTCTTTGCCGCTATTTCTATTGAGAAGACTAAAAAGAGAGTGCTTACCTTCTCAGTATCTCCGGTATGTTTACAAATCACATATTCAGTCAATCTTGACCAATTCTTATTCATTATTTATGGATTGCTCGAAGCATTTGATTTTAAACTTATCGAGGATACATAATCTAGCAAGCAAGATTTGCTGTGTCCCTTTTGTATAATTGGAAGTAATCATCTCTAGCATACACGTGAAGGTTCTGATGTCTTTACTAAATTCTAAGCCTTTTCTTGAGTTTTTCTCGTGGAATAGAGTTTTCAATCACAACTTAAGACAACAGAAAACTGGAGGTACCATTCGTTCGAAAGGAAAAATCAAAAAAGTTTTCCCCTCTGCTGTTCGTCTTTTGAACTCACTATTGCAACGTTATTATTTTTTCTCTTCTTTTCGATTTTAAAATCTCTCTTGTAATATCAATTTTTAATGCGTGTACATTTTACAAGCTAATATAGTTGCTTTTTCTTAAACAAAGGAAATATTATGATACTTTAAAACTCTTTAAATATTTTAGTCATTAGACCAAAATGTAAAGAGATGATATAAAAACAAGAGTTAATACATCACATGTTACGGTAAAATATAAACTTATACAATACGCATATTACCGAGTTTGAAAGTTAAAAGTTCACACATTTTACTATCATTCAGAATCACGTATCGCTTCTGCTACACATTCGTTTTTCTCAAATCGAAATAGCACGTCTCGAGGATCTTTTTCGACCTGGTTCCATCATTGCGATATTTGCCGTGATATATGCGACTCTGTCACTATTAACGAGTCTGTTGGCATATCTCAAAGCGATCACTATAAACACTAATTGTACTAAGTTGTGATATGTCTTACATGAGTATTCACTACGCTTCCTCTATTTAAATGATTTTCGATTTAAGAAAAACGCTTGAAACTACCTATAGCAGACTGACATCAGTGTGGGATGCATTGCCTGAAGCAACTATTACGGTCACAAGCATAGACTATTTAAATGATATTGTCGACAATATTTGGTACGTTTCCACCATCTGGATTTAATATTCTAAACAACTTATCTATCTTAAGACGCTTCTCGCCAGCATAGATTATTTTCTTTATTTCAACTGTATTAGCTGCCTTTAATAATTACTTACGCTAAACGTTTATAGCATATTTATTAAGATAGTAGCTGTACGATGCGAAAAAGATTTACCCGATCACACAGACAATATCATTTCGAAGCTAACAATAATTCACAAATGAACAATTCATGTGCGTACCTATTATTTAGATACCCTTTTATTTAAAACACATTAAATTTCGCCTGATTATTTTACGAGATCATTACGATTCAAGATCTACCTTGCTCTTTCGTAAAATTTGCAATTTAGTAAAAACGTTCCAGGAAAATTTTCAAGTAGGCTAATATATCATTTATTTTGGTATCAAATTTTTAATTTCAAATTGTAACGTAAATGTTGAATATAAGATCTTAAATGAAGATTTCCGTAAATATAGATTGGAAATTTTTTAATATATTTTGTTTTTAATTTAACTTGAATGCATCTGTGAGCTGAAATTCTTCTGGTTGTGGCACAATATTATCCTCACAGGTATTGTTCCTATTCTTGATACAGCAGGACGCTACTAATCAGTCTGGGTGGGTCTCATCAGCTGCTGACCCAGACCTACATTTCACGTTTCGACCCTTATTATCTGCTTTCTCCGTACACTGATGCTGATCGGATTTGAACTCAGGACGTCTGTATCTTGATTCAACGCTACATCTACTTGGCTGGCTGCTCCATTTCTGTAGATATACATTGTTGTATATTACTTTCAGTAGGGTATCGTATTCTAACGATCTATTAGAAACCTACATAGTTGTGTGATCCGCTAGCCGGATCACTGTTTTTCATGCTGCCACTTGCAATGAATGTTTTTAATTTAACTTGAATGCATCTGTGAGCTGAAATTCTTCTGGCTGTGGCATAATATTATCCTCACAGGTATTGTTCCTATTCTTGATACAGCAGGACGCTACTAATCAGTCTGGGTGGGTCTCATCAGCTGCTGACCCAGACCTACATTTCACGTTTCGACCCTTATTATCTGCTTTCTCCGTACACTGATGCTGATCGGATTTGAACTTAGGACGTCTGTATCTTGATTCAACGCTACATCTACTTGGCTGGCTGCTCCAGTTCTGTAGATATACATTGTTGTATATTACTTTCAGTAGGGTATCGTATTCTAACGATCTATTAGAAGCCTACCTAGTTGTGTGATCTTCAGAAAGTATATGTAGCGTTGAATCAAGATACATACGTCCTGAGTTCAAATCCGATCAGCATCAGTGTACGGAGAAAGCAGATAATAAGGGTCGAAACGTGAAATGTAGGTCTGGGTCAGCAGCTGATGAGACCCACCCAGACTGATTAGTAGCGTCCTGCTGTATCAAGAATAGGAACAATACCTGTGAGGATAATATTGTGCTACAACCAGAAGAATATTTTGTTTTAAACATCTCACTCAATGTTTTTTAATATAAAGATATGTGATTAAAAGTTTCGGTTAATAAGTATATGTTACAATTTTGGATTAAGACACGTTTCCTTTAACTTAAAAGCGCATATGAACCAAATCAATGTCTAAACACAAGCAATAAAAATTGAGTTTAACAAGCTACTTGATATTTTTATATTACAGCATCTTATATTTATAGTATAATACATACTTTTCTTATGCCGTAGAAGTAGTTTGAATATATCATACCTTTTACTTTTTATTAATATTCGTTACTTATTGTATTATATTTGAGTATATCTAGTAGTTTCAAATATTAATTTAAAACATTAGCTATCGTTTGTATACAAATTGATTCACAAATTTTAACGTAATAATATCAACGTAATAACACATTTATTAAGTAGAATAATATAACGTAATAATATCAACATAATAACACATTTATTAAAGTTAGCCTATAATTATTAATCATTTAATTAATCACATTGAGTATTGAATTTAAAATAATTAAGTGCTATGCATTTAATTATAACATCATAGTTGAAATGTTATATCAACTATGCAACAACGTAAGTTTCGCTAAAATTCTTTATTTTAATATATTTTTATTTTAATATATTATATACTATATATTAAACGTCTCATAAAAATACCGTGTTATAAAAGATATAAATTATAGAACATCTTAAGATGCTAACTTTTTTAATTTATTAAAAAAATAAATTTTATGTTTACAATTTTATAAATAAATTGTATTTATTTCTTTTAAATCTTATTAATTTAAATTAATTTTATCTTCAAGCAGTTTTCTCATGCACATTTCTTAGTGTTTAATGACACAATCTGCACTTTATTAACGATATATTAAATAAATTAACATGTATTTATTTATTGGAGCTGGATCAAAGAAAGGAAAATTCTATTTGATATTTCGCCAACCTCTGTTAGCATCTTCATAAAATTACCTGAAGATGCTGACATCTTCTTTACTGGAGATGCTAACAGAGGTTAGTAAAATATCAAATAAAATTTTCCTTCTTTCTTTGATTCAGCTCAAATAATTCTTAATAATTATTGTTGTAGCTGGATAAAAAGGTGAAATTCTATTTGATATTTCGCTAACCTCTGTTAGCATCTTCATAAAATTACCTGAAGATGCTGACATCTTCTTTACTGCAGATGCTAACAGAGGTTAGTAAAATATCAAATAAAATTTTCCTTCTTTCTTTGATTCAGCTCAAATAATTCTTTAAATATTTAATTTATTATTGAATGAAGTAAAAATATTATTGTTAGTTCTTATTTGTATATCATTCATCATGTCATCACGTAAACAACAAATCAATTTGAAAATATCGATTCTATTAAATCTTTTCGTATTCTGATAAATATTTTTCTAATACGATGTTTTGGAATACTGGTCTTTAATAATACTGCTATTAATTTTAATATTAAAAAGAATCATTAAAATTGTAATTATTTTTATTTTGAACCGGCTTCAATAATTCTTTAATGCATTCTTTAAATGTAAAGAATAATTAAGATATAATTATAATAATGAAGATGTAATATTTATCTTCAGAAAATCAATTCAGGAAATTGAAATTGTAATTTTCTGAAGATGCTTACAGAGGTTATTTGTTTAATAACAAATAACCTCTGTTATCAAGTATTTGTTTAATATTTTTATATTGAATTATATTAGATCATTATAAATATTCAATGTACGTAATGATTTTTTTATTTAAAAATTCAAAAGAAAACTCAACAATAAAAGAAAAATAATATTTTTCGAAATTAATAGAATATATTTTTGATATATTCGTATTAATTAATTTTGAATAAAGTTGTTTGTTCTATTTATCTCAAATAATGGGCTTGTGTCTAATAGCTCACTATCTTGTTTGATCGTTTTAGTCTAAAAAACGTCACGAAGCGCTCTTCGATACCAATTTAATCTTATTCATCTAATTTTTAATATTTTAATTTTTTTGTTTAAAAATATAAATTAACCATTTTAAATTAAAGTTTTTGTTTAATATTTTTATATTGAATTATTGGAGCTAGATCAAAAAAGAACAAACTTTTATTTAATATTTCGCTAACATCTGTTAGCATCTTCAGAAAATTACTATTTTTTTTTCAATTACAGGTAATTTTTTGAAGATGCTAACAATTTTTTGAAGATGTTAGCGAAATATCAAATAAAAGTTTCTCCTTTTTTGATCCAGCTCCAATAATTCTTTAAATTTTAAATTTTTTAATTTGAGTATTATATTAAATAGTTGATAATTAACCAAATATCAAATAAAAGTTTCCTTTTTTTGATCCAGCTTCAATAATTCTTTATCAATAATGGATCATTATCAACTATTTACAATAAATATTTGTATGTGAAATATTTTTATCAGCTTCTTTATTGTAGATCTAAACATCTGTCATTAAACATTATTTACAAAACATTAAAAAAATATTAAATTCGTTTAATATTTCTATCAGTTTTTTTAGTTTTTGAACAAAACATAAAACTTTATGCAGATAAATATTATCAAATATTAAACTAACATTCAGCAAATGAATATTAGTCTACAGTTACTATTATATTTATAATTTAAATTATTGAAAGGACTTCCTATTTCGGATTCATTTGTATGTAGAAAATATATTGGCAGTTTAATGATAATCTTTTATTATTAATTTATTAATAATAAATTATTAATCGGATAGTTTAATAATAAATTACAAAAATTGATTCTCAAAAATCAGTTTTACTTCCTACTAAATCATCAAAGTATTATTAAAAATTAATTTTAATTATTAATTAATTTATTTCATTTTAATTATTATTAAAAAGAAATTTTTTATGGATTGATAGTAAAATACTTCAAACTAGAGTAATATAAAAATAAAAATTTAATTATTTTTTTATTTACATGAATAATAACTTACATCAATTAAAATTATTATTACATTATCATTATTACATGAATAATATTTTACATTAATTAAAACTGCTTTAAATTTATATCGTAAAGACGACATATTTAACTTTACAAGAAACATATTTATACATAAGCATTCATGCATACCATATAATATAAAATATAATACATTAAACAATGAAATTTTAAGAATTGCAACAATTTGTAATGATATTAGCTTTCTTTAAAATCATTTAAATAATTTAATAGATGCATATTTTAAACTACGTTACTATAAAAATATCAAACAGAAAATAGAACAGTTTTATAGAATTAAGCTTTGTAGAATACGAATTTGTTCATAACTGTGTAAAAAATAAATCTAAATTATATAAAGATATAAAACATATGTTCTGATATGTTGATGATATATGTGTATGTAACTTTAATAATTTTTAATCAATAAAACTAATATCGATGACAAAGAATGGATATATATGAACATTAAATTAACAGAAATTAAAATTATATCAATTAC
The DNA here is from genome assembly GCA_012934845.2 of Pomphorhynchus laevis. Classification (NCBI taxonomy): domain Eukaryota; kingdom Metazoa; phylum Acanthocephala; class Palaeacanthocephala; order Echinorhynchida; family Pomphorhynchidae; genus Pomphorhynchus; species Pomphorhynchus laevis. Next base: position 46,410 of record WNNJ02002222.1, on the reverse strand, counting down.
TGGCCAGGGTGTCGGGTCGTGGAGGCAGAACAAGAACCAAACAACTCCAGACATCGCGATCCTGGGCGATACACAAGAGTTCTCTTTCAGATAGCCCAAGGCGGTATTCGGCCGGTTTCGAGATTTGATCTCTGCACCTGTACCGATGTGCAGTGATCAATTTTAAAAACTAAAATGATGAAATAGAATATATATATATATATATATATATATATATATATATATATATATATATATATATATATATATATGAACATTAAATTAACATCAATTAAAACTACTATTAATTTATATCGTAAAGATGACATTTAAATTTACAAGAAACATATTTTTGCATGAGCATTCATGCATACTATATAATATAAAATATAATACATTAAGTAATGAAATTTTAAGAATTGCAACAATATGTAACGACATTGACTTTCTTCAAAATCATTTAAATAATTTAATAGAAACATATTTTAAACTAGGTTACTATAAAAATGACATCAAGCAGAAAATAGTAAAATATATAAATCAACACAATAATATTAAAAATAAATTTCAAATCAATAGTGGAAAATTTTTATGGATGGATAATAAATAATATACTTTGTATTAGAATAAGATACTAGATAGTTTTATCAGAGGAAATACATCATTAGCATGTATTTGGCCCCGCTGCTATGTTGGGTAGAGGAGTTAGGGGCCGAAACCTGATAGCATAGCAGTTCCTCCTGATGACATCTAATCCTTATTCTGATACAACGTCTATTATTTATTAGTTAATTCATAAAAATGACGTTTATGTTAAATTTCAATTTTTTATTTTAACTTGATATAAAGTACTAAGGGAAAATTTTTATGGATGAATAATAAATAATATACTTTTTATTGGAATAAGATACTAGATAATCAAATTTAATCTGAGGAAATACAGATTACTGAACCATCCGGGGTCTTTCACCCCCGATGAATCCAATCGGCGCGGACTATGCTGGGTAAACGAGAGACGAGGAGCTTAAGAAACCTTAGCCTTTGCTCAGGGGGACGTCCTCTCGAAAAGAAGACTAATCCCGAGATAGCCTAAGTGCCCCAAAGGCGCACCTGGGTTTTCCATTTCAATGACAGATGTTGAGCCCGTTTCAGGGCCCACCTAGCCTTAGGTGGGCCCTGAAACTAGGTGGGCCCTGAAACTAGGTGGGCCCTGAAACTAGGTGGGCCCTGAAACTAGGTGGGCCCTGAAACTAGGTGGGCCCTGAAACTAGGTGGGCCCTGAAACTAGGTGGGCCCTGAAACTAGGTGGGCCCTGAAACTAGGTGGGCCCTAAAAAAATGAAAAAAAAACGATAAAGGTCAATTTTAATTGACCTTTATGAATATAATAAAGGTCAATTTTGTAAAATAGTCTTAGCATTTCTACGATACAGCTATTTGATCTGTAACTTTAGCGTCATCTAACATTGTGATTCGTAAGGACCCTTCACAATTTGCTGGATGGTCGCTATACTTTCCTACGTGTGGTATTTCATCTCAAAACGTTTTGTTAAATACCGTAATTGTTTTAAGAATTTAACAACAGCTGCTTCGAGAAACAATGGGTTGAGTGCTTTAAAATTTATTTCAAGGAAAGCGATATTCTATCGCGCCAGGTTTGTAATGGATACTCAAAAATCTTCATTTAAATTGTTACTAACGTAGTTTACAATACAAATATAGGTATTTACTTTAATGAAGTTTAGATAAGAAACAGATTACGATTGAAATCCAAAATTGATACAAAAACAACCAATTTAGAAAATAAGAGAAGCACAGAGCACACTTTAAAATTTACCAAGATGGAGAAAACCAATTCTACAGTTTTGTGTATTACTGCAAACTTTGACAAAAATTGCTTAAAAATATTTAAAAGGTTTATTGAAATAAAGTACAAAAATTTTTTCATTGTGATGTCACACATTTTGTCATTCACAACATGACACATTTCAACATATACGTTGATATAATTCATGTTATAATTTTGATAAAACATGTCTATTTTATAATTATATCAATTTTTCTTAGCTTATATAGAATATGAAAAATTTATTTTTAATTAATATAAAATCGCATTTACTAAAGATTTTAGAATAAATTTTACCGTATTCTTATGTATGATTCTTTGATCTGAACTCATATGCAATTAATTAATGTTTAAACTGCACTAAAAATAAAAATGTAAATCAAAACAAACGAAATTTGAAAGGAAATAAATTTGCTGTTTATTTTTGAATGAAAAGCCAAAAAAATTCAATGAAAATGATTAAATTAACTTACAACGTCAGCATCGACAACGCATGAAAACTAGAAAAAATATAATTAGTACTGTCGAGAAAGTGTCCACCAATACTGAAATGTATCGTACTTATGTTGTCCTCCTGAGATGAATGATCTTATATTCAATATTAATGATCTTATATTAATGATCTTATGTTGCACTTATTTAATCAAATGTTTTTGGTTTTCCTGCCAAAAATATCTAACAAATTTTATTGTACACATTCAAAATAGTACAGGTAAATAATATGTAAATAATTTAATGTTTCAACTTTAGTACTAGATATTCTGGTTGTTAAAAAAACCGCCACTGACTGCCCAGTCTAAGTGACATGTGTCGGGATTGAACCCGTTCCGTCCTTATCAAGGGGAGTGCTCAACGTCTCTCCTTTTCTCATTACACGTTTTCTGTGATGCTGTTTTTAATAAAACACTTTAGTTTTTATTTTACTTATTTTAGCAAAATTGTTATTTAAATAAAATTAAAATGGCTAAATGAATCTTTATTTGTTTGGTAATTATCTCAATATAAGACTATAATATATAATTTTTTAATTTTTAATTAGAATTTTTTGTTTAATTCGCATTATAAAATATTAAATTATCGAATTTCAATGTTAATGAATTAGCATGTACTCGTATACTCTTTAGATGAATTTTGTGTTTCGTAAACGTTAATTTTTAAGTGTGAATGCATTCAATAAGTATTTTTTAAATTGCATTATGCAGGATATAAACTGCAAATATTCTGACATTATGCTGTCATTAATTCGATTATTATTAATTATCTTTTAAAATTTTTAGTTACTTTAAATATTTCAATTAAAAGCGGCGTTTATATGGATTTAATTGTGTAAAAGATATGAATCTATTTTTATAAAGTTTCAGATTTATTAAAAATATGTATGCATATATTTTATGAAAATTGTATCAGCATTTCAGGTGCTACACTAATGTGGATCTTATATCAAAAAATTTTATTATATTGCAATCATTAGCGCTTTTGTGATAATACTAATTATAATTAAAATCTGTGTAATTTGATAAATTATATTTTACTACAAAATATCACATACAATAAACAAAACAAAATCAAAAGTGTCAATTTGATATTGGAAAGTCACCGGTCGATTTAATGAAGCAGGCGGCTTTGCCCCAGCACTGCCACGCTCAGTCGCTGCATGAGCCACTTAAAAAAGCGCGGTTCTCCGCTTTGCGCCTTAGTTTATTACCCAGCTGCTGCAGGAACGCTGTTGCTCCTGGCCCTACTGCGACCAGCGATTCCACAGCCACTGGCGTAAACAAGTATCGCTGTTCGTCGATGTTTTGTTATTTATTCCTCTTAAGTTGTTCCTCATTAGCCGCGATTGCGCCTGCAGAGGACACGGCGTGAACGACGTGGCTGGCAGCAAACGTGTTGGGGCAAGTGAAATCCCATACAAGGATTGTGCCGGCTTCCCAAGGAAATAGTCGATCCGTCGGGCCGCTTTCCATCTTCACGGGCAAGGCCTGTTGGCTCGAGGCGAGATGGGATCCCGGCAGCGACGAGCGCAATTTGCAACAACTCGTTTGCTGCAGCGTGGCGGATGATGCCGGTATCACCTTTGCAACAGTCGAGTGCGTGGGCGCTGTTTTGTAGAACTTAATCTCCGCAAATACAGCGGTACTATTTGTGGCAATGAGCACCGAGCCTCAAGCAACTGCGGTAGAGAAATTGATTGTCTAAGTGTTTACCGATGGAGGTGATACGGTACGCCTCAAGAAATTCACCAAACCATGGTGAAGCCACCGCAATCAAGCGAGCTTGCGATTTTGAGTAATCGCACCATCCAACATCTGTCGATAGACCGAGTCAAAATATGCATCCGTTCATCGTTTTTGAAAGATTGGTTCTAATAGGCCGGTTGCCAGAATTCTACACTCCATCTGCTGGATGCATCGTCGAAGTCCGGGTCTGGAAAAAACGAACGAAAAGAATTCAAATTCCGCAGCAGTATGTTGATCAACGAGCCTGCGTCACACACAGACGCGCCAAAAGCTGGTACGGCAATTTCGTAAGCTTGCCGGAAGCGTATACCGCTTAGCTTTATCTGTATGTAGCTTTTCTTCATGCCTCATTGTTAAGTTGTACGTTCAGAACTGTGCTCAGTGTTCGGCGAACTTTCAAATCGAAATACAAAAGTTTCCCGCTTCGAAAGCAAGAAGAGCTGCGGAATATGAATCCGATCTTCGGAAGGCTGATAGAATTTCGAAGGAGGACAAGTACATCGTTGGCATCACGTTTGCATAACCAAGTTCCGTCACGGTACATATCAATTAATACGAGCTCCAGTGCGTCGTTGGTGCTTCATTGGTTTCCTATCGGAGCCCCAAGTAAATTGGCCTTGTCCGGCTCGACGATTTTGCAATCTGTGAGGACGTTTGAGATTCTCCGTCCGGTTTCGCTGCAATCTGTGATGACCTCGCATTTTCGATAATTAAGATCTAGGCCTATGTCAGCTTCAAACGACTGAATCTTCATAATATCGGAGATTATGGCATCTGGTGTGCCGCCGCCGACGCAATCATCCAAGTACCACAGGTTCAGTTCCGATGATAGACTGTGGGCTAAATCGTTTACGACGAGGGAGAAGAGTGTGGGGCTGAAAGGATCGACATTTCAATAGGCCGAAAGGATTGCCCTATTGGACACCTTCATAGGATATGATGGGCTTGTCGTCGAAGAGTAGATCGCTTGCCCGGTCATATCACAACGAGACGAATGGCAGAATATGTGGAATGTCTCTAGACACGTAGTGTAGAAATGCATCTCTGCTCATGCAATTAAAATCATTCCGGAAATCCAGCTTCACCATCGCATGACCGTTTGTCGCAAAGTCGTGTAGAAATATGCGAGAAGCGTATACCGAAGCTTCTATCCCCACTGATGCCGACACCCATTATCTTCCTCTATTAATATAAAGGAAGTTATATTTATAACTTATTATATTTTCATTATTATAAATATTACATTATTACATTATTATATTTACCTTATTATATTATTACTTAGTTATATTTACATTTATTACAAGTTATCCTTATATAGTTTCATATTACACAACTTTTTTCATTAAATTAATTACCTTTTATTTGATTATGATTTGTTTTTTGAGGAAAAAATATTAGAAGAACGATGTATCAAAGTAGACATGGATATATTAATCAATGCTGAACTAAGTAAGATTTTATTTGATTCAACGATTGTTTACTCTTTAATTAAAATCAAAGTTTAATAAAAATATGATTTACATGAAGAATGTGCATTGATAATCTCCAAACTTTGCAATTATACGAATATTAAAAGGATATGTGTAACGTATGCCTATTTTAAACTCGAAATTAAAATTTAGCTTGCTTAATATTCACTATCCTTATAGATTACATAAAGATATAATATAGATTATATAATATAATAATTATATTATAATTATATTATATAAGATTATATTATATTATAATCTATATCATTATAGATTACATTATATATTAAATATTTTTAAAAATGTTTTATTTTATATTAAACAACTTTATTAAGATCTACCTATTTAAAGGAGTAAACTGTCAAGAATTTGCTAATATTCAAGATGCTCTATACAACGATCCCGTGCGAATACGAAATGCTATAGGCCTAGCATGCCATCAGGTATCATTACTATAATTGAAAAAAATATTTATAATTAAAATATTATTAAAACATTATTCAAATGCTATAATTTGATTAAAACTCTAAAGGTAATCTCAACTCTGAAAATATCATTCTTATAGTCAAAATGTCTAGAGATCAGAATATGTATAAGATCACATTGCTTTTACATTCTAAAAATCGTTTAATCTATGCAAAAACCATAATGAAATGTTTCCGTTATTTAATTCACATGTGCGAATATAAAGTAGCGTAATCAGCAGAGTGTTGATTTTTTCTTCCGTATTTTTTATAAAAACATACAAAGAGACAAAAATTTTGCTTGTTTCTTTAAATTGAAACAATGATTTCAACGAGAACAAATTATAAGGCAATTTTTAAAAATAATTTTATTCTTTTACAATTTTTAAACTCATCAACGTATCTACAAACTGTAAATTTTACTAATATTCTTAAACAATATTTCATCTAATGCTAAATAAAAAATAATTAAATATTAATCTTATATCTAACAGGTATTAATTCTCAGTTACTAAGTGTTACTGCAGTAGCTATTTCATTATAAATTGATTGTTCACTCATATTGTACTATTTATTAGTGGAGAGAGTAAAGAAAATATTTATTTAATCTCGAATTTTCAATAGCCTACTGCTATCATCATCAGGAGTAAATATTACAAAAAATTTAACATTTACTCCTGATGATATTGTTATTCCTAACATTTACTCCTGATGTAAAAATGTTACTCCTAACATTTTTTGTAACATTTACTCCTGATGATGATAGCAGTAGGCTATTGAAAATTCGAGATTAAATAAATATTTTCTTTACTCTCTCCACTAATGAATAGTAGCTTTTTCTTTCAGTATCTAATTATTAAAGTTCTTTCAGCTCAAGTACTGAAATTTATTAAATTTAGGGTTTTAATGAATTACATATCAATATTATGCAAATTAATATTATCAATATTATCAATATTATGCAAACTAATATAATATTTTATATTAGTTTGCATAATTATAATTATATTTCAAATCAATATCAATAAATATTAATTGCAGATAATATCAATAAAAGATTATCTGTGCAGATATAAAAGAGCACGTAACGATTAGTTATTTGATAATTTAGTAAACTGATATCTACTATTTTATTTATGCGAAGTTCAAATTCATTCTAAAACAATTTAGGCATTCTATACAATTTGTTACCAAAATATTTATTTAATTATTTTTCTGAAACAAATCGTTTCTTTATACTTTTTTGTACTCGTGTAAAAAAATTAATCAATCTTACTTACTCAATCAAGTAATTATTGAATATAATATATGAGTAACAACTTTGAAATTATAAATTTTATCGTAATTTACAAATAACACAATCTATCATCAAAAATAAATCAACAAAATCTAAAGCAGAGAAGTTTCCAACAGGCATAACGCGTTTCCGAGCTGAAGAGCGATGTCTTTCTCTAAATCAAATATCGGCCAGCTCTGAAATTTCCTGTTGCTCTCGATTGGGGTCGTCACATGTCCTTGAGAAATTTAACTTTTGCTAGGCCAGGGAAACCCAGGGTGTCGAATGCCACTAGTTGAAACATTATCGTAGATGGGTACAAGCATGCGTATTTTGCTACTTTGCGCTCCTCCGCGATGCTTGCAACGGTGCCTAAATAATGTGTGCGCCAGCTTGGACCGAAAGTATTTGGGCACGTGAAGTTCCATACTAGGCGCATACCGTTTGTTCACGAGACTAATGTAGTTCCATCAGGGCGCTTACCGTCCGATCGCGATAATCAGATTGGTTCCAGCCTGCAGGGGTCACCGGCAGATATTAGGGCGAACTTAAGCAGGTGGTTGACTGCGGTGTGACGCGAAAATCTCGAACTGGCGTGTCGACAATCCAGTGCGTGGAGAATATCAGAATTTGACGCGCAATCACATCTGACAGCCGCATTGTGAAGCCGACTCTAACGGAGAAAGATCGCCAGCTCGAAAGACCTATGACCCAGTTTTGTACCTAAATATTTAGAAGGAATAGCTTCCAGGAAAGATTATGAAAACTCGTTGTGGAGCGATAGTAATCTAGCACGATCAAGGTCATCTTCCGCACTTTGTAAAAGAGCTATGTGCTGCGACGCAAAATATGGAATTGTCCAGTGTGATTGAAGGCTTTGGTCCACTAGAGCTTACACTCAGAAGCAGTAATCCCACAAACTAATGGCAATGGCTGAAAGAAGAGATGAGAAGGAAGATTTGTCGACGAGACCACCGACAGGGAGGAAGGCCTTCATTTCATCGTGAGTGGCACGAATCGATGGGACAAAGGCTAGGATAGCTACCCACTCTGACCTTACGACACCCTATCCCCCAAATTTAATCGGAAGAGTCGTCTGGCGCCAGGCTTGTTCATCGAGATATACGTTCAGGACGCTTATACATTTGTTTCGCGTCGTATTGTCAAATTGTTGCAGTAGGTCTTTGTGGATGAAACAGGTCGCTGTACGCAGAAGGTGCTGGATTTTGGGTCGTCCAGAACTGACATAAAATAGAAAACGCGTCTTGACTGTGAAACTGGACAGGTCTGGCTACGACCAAGCGTAATTGATCAATTGCTGCAACGAGTGCGCTTGCGGTATGCTGAGATGGATCTAATGTCAAGTCCAGTACGTTACATGAGCGTAAAGGCGAAATAACGGCGGTAGGTAAAGAATCGAGTAGATGTTGCGAACAGGGGACATTGATAATAATCTCGCATTTTTTTCGGTTCGTCAAGCTGCCGGCCAAGATCGCTCGAAAACTCTGATAGACTTATTGTCTTTGAGAAGAGATTGAACGTCACCTCGGAGCATTCCGTCGTCGAGATATCAAATGCTAAGTTTGTTTTTTAACTATTCAGTCAATTTCTTTAAAGCTAGAGCGAAAAGTAGTGGACCGATGGGGTCGCCCTGTTGAACATTGTTTCGCGACTGAATGCTGTTTTTACTACAGATAAGGCGTGTATTACTACCGTAGGATAAAGTTACGACTTCTATTGGCGGGCAGAATGAATGGCGATTTCGATGACAGACCGAAAGCCCATACCGAATTGCGTTGGTCGAAAAACTCTGGAAATATGCGAGGAGAAAGCATAATTAGCTACCTTTGCGTTAGCCTTTGTATGCTGCAGCCAATAGCTATGGGACGGATGCCGCTTGATTTTTTTCGGAAAACGCAAGGGGATTTGCACCGCAGAGGAACTAGGCGATTTTGGGATGAATATTGCCTTTAAGAATGAGGTTTACCATGGTAGTAAGGCTATCCAGAAGAGCTTCCCCTGCGCTACTGGCCGATACGCCTGTCAAATTCTTTAGATGAGTTGGACTAGGTTTGTCGAACCCAGCAGCGGACGAAGGTGGGAAAGATCGAACCGCATTAGCGACTTGCTTCTGGTCTATTTGCAATATATCGGCCTTCTTTGGGAATTCTGGAACTGATGTGATGAGAGGATTCAGAGGATGCAATTCTATCACATGTTCAACCACCGTACTGCTAAATGGGATTATTGTTTAAGTAATTGCTACCAGTCGGATCGCCCCTCTAAGATGGCCATCCTCGAGATTCTGGCAAACCCGACGTCTCAATGTATCACTAATGTTTGAAATCTCAAATGAAGATGTGAACGGGGTATCCGATATTTGATCTGGAGATTCACATGCCTCCTTAATCATTGAAGATAATGATCGTCCTGTTCTCTTTTTGTCGCGGAGTATCAAAGTCGATCTTGCAAAGGTCGACAGATGGAACCAGTTATCATATTTGAGAATAGAACGGAGAACGTTATTGATACACTTACTAAGGCTGAAGGCAGCTGCCAGGCGAGCAGCGCGAGGGATGTGCCGCGCGAACTTGGCGGATTCTGTAATAACTGTGATGAGTCGATAATCTAAGTCATCTGAAGCAATAATAACATCTTCTGAGATGATATGGTTATCGAATGAACTCGGAATATCTCTGGGTTATTGTGAAGAGAATGATGCTGGATTACTAATTGGCAGCTTGCTTGAGCCTGAACAGCGTGAATTAACTGACCCGTGGAATCTAGACAGTCCATTTTTGGAGACCCGGATGGGACGCTTGCAGAACGAGCACATAGATGTAAATGGGATTGAAATATTAGCAGGTGGCGGATAGGAAGCAACGCTAAAGATACTCGACAGAGTAATCGAACGCGAATCTTCAACTGATTGCATGGTTCCTGTTGAAGGGCGCAAACTGGAATCGACGCAGGAGATACTCGACAGCAGAATCGAACGCGGATCTTCAACTGATTGCATGGCTCCTTTTGAAGGGCGCAAGTTGGATTCGACAATCGAGATGCTCGACCGCGGAATCGAATGCGAATATTCAACTGATCGAATGGTTCCTGTTGAAGGGCGCAAGCTGGACTTGACGCTGGAGATGCTCGACAGCGAAATCTCACTAGAATCGTCAACTGACTTATTATTAATGTTCCAGTTCAATGAACGATTGCCCACGCTGCACTCCTCAAACTTATTGGTTGTGCGCCAGTAATAACTTGGATGATATCAAATATTGTTATAGTTGTATGTATTCTTTAAAATTACCAAGACAATTTTTTAACGTCCTTTATTCTTTTATTCCTTTATTTTAGATTTATTTATATTCCCTCATTTTAGATTATTCTCGAAAATGAATTAAGAAAATGCCAGTCAATTTCTGAACTTTTCAATGTTGGATATACAATTACTAATCCTGAAATTCCGATGATTTATGCAGAATTAATTCATTGGCCATGTGGATTTACACGCATTAGAAATATTAAAGCGCAATCTTTAGGTATCAAATTGATATTATTAATATTAATTATTATTCGTTAATTAATATTCGTTAACTAAAAGTAGACAAAGGCGATCTTGTTAATTTCTTAGTTTGATAAATCGACTGTTTTATTCTAATTTTATTGATTTGGTTTCTTAATAATATAAAATATTTTTTTTCCGATTGTGGCACGATATTATCCTCACAGGTATTGATCTTACTTTTGATACAGCAGGACGCTACTAATCAGTCTGGGTGGGTCTCATCAGCTGCTGACCCAGACCTACATTTCACGTTTCGACCCTTATTATCTGCTTTCTCCGTACACTGATGCTGATCGGATTTGAACTCAGGACGTCTGTATCTTGATTCAACGCTACATCTACTTGGCTGGCTGCTCCAGTCCTGTAGATATACATTGTTGTATATTACTTTCAGTAGGGTATCGTATTCTAACGATCTATCAGAAACCTACCTAGTTGTGTGATCTTCAGAAAGTAGATGTAGCGTTGAATCAAGATACAGACGTCCTGAGTTCAAATCCGATCAGCATCAGTGTACGGAGAAAGCAGATAATAAGCGTCGAAACTTGAAATGTAGGTCTGGGTCAGCAGTAGACTAAGTTATACAATTGGCTATATTTGTGTGATTCATATGGAACTTGTGATCAAAATAAGAAAATCATTTGAAGTTCAGTTTAGATTTTAAAATTGAGTTATCGATAGAAAAATAACAATTTTAGAATAAAAAAATATTCTAAAAATAAATATTCTATTCAATATAGAATTAAATTACACATAATAATAAAACGTGTTAAAAGCACCATTTTGTTGCGATAAACTCGGATGTATGTCCGGAAATAACATTTATGTTGGTTTAGAAACAAAACTAATTAAAGACAGAATACAAGAACACAATTATAAGAGATCAATTATAATGAAACAGAAACATAAGAGACTATTAGATAGTTTAATTATATTACACACTACAAAATGTAGTGTGTAATATACTTATTAGGATGAGCTCTAGATCCAGAAAACTACGTAGAGTACGGACCGGAACTGCACAATATGTTAATACATTATAATTTCAAAATTTGCTATATATTTATTTAAATTGGTACTCTACAATCTTTTAGGGTTTTAAAATTTTATAATTGGCATAATAATATAGCTAATTTATTGTCTCTGTGTATTGTGCGGCAAGTGGCTATCTTTCAAAATACAAAAAGTAGACACAAATTCCTCATTTACAATTTTTTAAAATTTTTCAGGATGTAATTTAAAAATTCACAAATCAAAATGAATTCTAAATTGGAAATTACGATTGCAAAGGCTTATCTTTATAAAGTGAGAGTATCATCTGCATACGGTCAATGATTTTTGATTACAACCCATATATGCTATATTATATATTATATGCTATATTTTAATTTGTGATATAAAACATTATAATTATTATTTAATATTGTATTTATATATTAAACATATTAATTATTATTTGATATTATATTAATATATCAAACATATTACCACCCATATATGCTATATAATTTATAAAATCTATTAACCGATTTTACGATATTTTTAATTTGTGATATAGAACATTATAATTATTATTTAATATTGTATTTAATATTGAACAAGTAGGAATTAATCACGACAAAAAAATAATCTCATAAAATCATTATTTTTTTGAGCGAATAGAGTTAATTTACTTGAGCAGCATCACTCGATGAAACCTATTACATTGTTCGATAAATTATTCAATTTAAAAAATGTTAAAATAATAAAATTATGAACAAATCAATTTGTTCATCTACTTTTGATCGAAGCAGCCAGCTTCGATCAAACAGTTTGTTCATTAATTTGATGAACAAACTGTGCTGAATTATCTTATTATGTTGTAGCATCGAAATATAAAAATAAATTTATGTTCTGTTGATTCTTATCTAATATTTTAAATTTAATAAATGGATCAGAATCATTTATTTTCTAAAATATAATGGAATTTAATATATTTGATTTATTAAAAATTTATTTATATTTACTATTTATTATAAGATTATTTTTATAATAGATTTTGCATCAACGCTTAAATTTACTCTAAAATTTGCTCTGATTAAAGCGATTAAAATTTATTCTGATCTTTAAAATTTAAATTAAAATTTAATTTTAAATTTTAATAAATTAAAATTTATTTGGGTTTTTGAAAAATTATGAGTCATAAATTAATTTTATTTTTACAGAAGAAATGTGCTAATGCAGATTGGCACATTTTATTTTTTGCAGAATGTGCTAAATAGATTCAATTTCGATTTTGGTTATGATTAGCTTTTGTTTTATTAGGGAAATTAGTTTGTATTTATGGAACAGTGAGCAGCATAACAGGAATTCGACCAAGTTGCTCTCAACTTGCCTTCAGATGCACAAAATGTGGCAGTAACTTTGTAAGATATTTTTATTAAATTATTACTTACTGAACACAAAAGTTCCGTTTATTAATAATTTCTCCGGAATATACTATAAAATTAAAATTTCGATCGGAAATTCAAATTGTTTATTACTAACACACAACATAAATACATTATCATTATAGGTAACATCAAATTTGTATATTCTATAGACATAAATTATCAAATATTTATTTTGAAAGAACCGAAACTTAAAACTTAGATATTATATCAATAGCTGATATTAGATTGCGAAATATTGTCTATAAAATTAATGTGTCTTAATCTCTTAGTCTCTCAATTTACAGCAATAATTTACAATTGAAATTTTGATGCCTATTTTTATCCTGCACATTTCTTCAATCCTAGTTTTATCAGCCAAGAGCGGTCCGTTACACTTCAGGGCTGGTTGACTTCATCAACTACTGATCTAATACCTAGGTTTCAGGTTTTGGTCCTTTTAATTCGAATGATCGACAGTTAGCATTAAAAGGACAACACCGTGTTTCCGATAAAAGTTTTTCTGATAAAATAAATTTAAATTGCTGGAATTTGGTATACTTATATTAAAGACAATATATATTGACAAAAACAAAGACAAAGACAATATAAAAAATACAATATACATGCAATATATATTAATATATTGCATCCATAATTTATAGCAATTATATAGTATATATAATTATATATGACATATATTGAATATATTATATGATATCTATGCAATATGTATATTATATATAATTAAATGTAGTCGATTGAACGGAAATATACCAGTTCAATATATTGAACTGATATAACATATTGTATATATTGTATCTATTATACATAATGTATTAAATATAATTTATTTTATCAAAGGCAATATATAGGCATCTTAATACTTTAATTTATACATTAAATTCGTTTAAATTTAACGCATAAATTATTTGATATCAGTGTGTCAGCACCACGAAAGAAATTCAATAGTGAAATTGTCGCAAATGACAAAGTCACCATTTCGAACTAGTTGGTTCTCATCAGTAGCCTGTACTCCCCACAACTGGATTGAAGTTGGGAGAAAGGCTATTTGAAGAAATTTATTGATAGTGATGCATAGCAGCAGTGCATCGTAGTGCAGCATTGTATTATCCAGTAGCCAACTGGTGTGTATCAAGATACACACTATCAAGTTGCACAAGATACACACTTGTTTCGCTTTATACAATAAAACGCATTTTATGAAATATCTGTTCTCTAAATGTTTTGTAATTACTTCAGGCCATTATTCAATCGAAACGTGGAAGACAGATAAAATATCCAACGCAGTGCATAAATAGGCAATGCCGTAGCTTGACATTTACATCATGCTATGATTCAAATTTGACGTTCCTAATCGACTACCAAAGTATCAGGTTGTTAAAATCTTGTTTGTTTTTAAAGATTGTTTGCAAACTCATTGCTAGTTCATTAGAATTGTTTTTATTATCTAAAAATCGGAAATTTCAATTTTAAATCTAAAATTATAAATTGCAAATTATTATTTGGATTGAAGTTTTCGTTATTTTAGATTCCCAGCAATATTGCAGTGGGTGAGTTTGAATTTTAACTTTGTTGTAGTTAGCTTTTGTATCAAGTGGGAAAATAGCTGCTATATATAGATGATGGCTGTTACTGTGATGATGATAAGAAAATAGCTGCTACTGTGATGATGACCGCAGTATTGGTTGAAAATTTGTGAACAAAAAAAATAATTGACTCTTCTTGATCTTTCGACAATATATAGATGAATAAATGTTGTATGTTATTTTTTGATCCGCATGAGTAAGATGAATTAATTGACTTTGTATGTCGATTTTGAATGTAGAAAATCAAAAATATTATTCGTAAATCATTATCTTTTTAATGAGAAATAATTAGAATAACTTTATATTTACTTAGTTGTTGAATAATTAAATGTGCGATTACATCTATTGTCAAGTTTTAAGTCTGTAAATTGCTCGATAATCCACTAATATTGTGGATCGTAAAATGTTAAAAATTTTGAACATTTTGAACATTTTGATAGAGAACATTTAATCTTTGTTAATTACATTCTCGTCATTACATTTTATGTAAAAATTCTAAAACCTAAATGAAACAAAACTGTATAATTAGACAAAGTCAATTGGCAGTAATTTACACTTAAATACTTTAGAGTTCAAAGCCATCAGGATGATATTGAGGATCGCAATGAAGATAGAATTCCTAGATCTATTGAGGTAGATTTAGTTGGACCGCTTGTGGATCGTTGCTCTCCTGGAGATATTGTCACAGTTTGTGGTGTTGTAAAGATCAAAGAAGATACAAATCAACCGAAATGTATATTTAACATTTTTTTGCAAAAGCCTTAATTTTATAGCAATTTAATCAATATTGCCATATTGCTGATAATTTATCATAAACCAATATTGATAACTTAACATATATATCCTTGTTTTTAAAATGTTCCATTTTGATTCGTAATCAGCTGTAAGAAAATTATCTCCAGATAAAGTTTATAAATTAAGTGGGTGGTAAATGATTAAATCAGATCAGATAACTCTGTCTACGTATCTTATACTATGTACAGATAAAAATAAATATAATTAATACTATGTACAATTATAAATATAATTAATAAATAATTATAAAAGATTTTATCCAATTTATATAATGTTAAAATAAAAAATTGAAATTTAAAAAAGTCAATTTTTATGAATTGACTAATAAATAACAGACGTTGTATCAGAATAAGAATTAGAGGTCATCAGGAGGAACTGCTATGCTATCAGGTTTCGGGTCCTAACTCCTCTACCCAACATAGCAGCGGGGGCAAATACGCTCTAATGACGTATTTCCTCCTATGAAAATTGATTATTTAATGATATTGTAATACAAAGCATATTGTTCGAAATATATTTAGTTTATGCGATTATCCGAAAGTCATTAATTTTGAAGAATATGCAATTGTTAATTTCAATACATAACTATAAACGTTTACATTTTAAGAAATTTACATCAGAATTAGAATTTAATACTAAATGCAATAATAGGTTATAAACATAATATAATATAATATTATAATATTATTACTATAATATAATTTTATATATCTGATAAATATTAATATATCATAAATTGATATTTAGTTTTCATAATATCAAACTTTTCTTTATTTTAATAAACGACAATATTTCTCACTAAATCGTTTCTTCAATTACTTCTATAAGCATGTAGAACATCTTCCGAGGAATTGAACAATTTTTATATAATGCGGCTGTCAAGTTATTGTCGATTTATTGTGAATGCCAATTTTATTACTTTTTATTTCCTTACCGGTAGATAAGTGTTGAAAACCTTCTCTACCTAATTATTAAACACTATTATTTGTGTTTTAATAAAAACAAGTTAAACTGATTTCCTTATAGTTTGTAATGCGAAGCTTGCTTGATAATACCAACATCAAAATTAGCTTATATAAAAAAGTTGAGTAACTACAATTATTTAGCTTTGTTCGGTATGCTACAGGCTAAAATTTAAGTGGTGTACTGAGATGTTTTTGACTGAAAATAATTGTAATTAAAAATGAAATGTTACCATTTGATTCTAACATAGTACATATTTGATTGATTACGTTTTTAATAAATGGAATAATAAGTTATTACTCATTAATTTATAAATTAATTTATCTTAAATTAGTAATTTAAGATAATTTTATCCCATAAATTAAGAATTTATGGATTAGTATTTTAGGAATTTATAGATTAAGAAAAAATATTCCTTATCTGATATTTTAATATTTGCATCTTGTTAATTTTGCGCAGGTGGCAATTTTTTCAAACCTCACAATCAAACAGTCTCTAAAGAATCTTTTACGCTATGCATCGATGCATTTTCAATTGAGTGCGAACAAGGCCACCATGTAGCCGAGAGCATAAACGATATGTCACTTAAGGACCTCTATGGAATTCGTAAACTGCACGCTGAAGGACATAATCTGATGAGGTTGTTGTCATGATTGTTTTTACAAAAACAACGCTAACCGAGATTTTAGACTACTCGTCGCATCATTGTGTCCGTCTATCTATGGATATAATATTGTTAAAGCTGGGGTCTTACTATCCTTGTTTAGTGGAAAGTACGCAGTCCTTAACTCTCAGGTGGTTTGTGTTTTATTACGCGTTGAGATATAATTTTAAGTTTTAAAAAATAGTAAAATATTTACATAACATATTTACAGAAAATAGTTAAATATATAAATCAGAAAATATTATTATCAATAAATAAATTTAAAATCTTAAGAGTACATTTTTATGGATTGATAATAAATAATATACTTTTATTAGAATAAGATACTTGATAATCAAATTTCATCAGAGGAAATACGTCATTAGCATGTATTTGGCCCAGCTGCAATACTAAGTAGAGGAATAGGGATCGAAACCTAATAACAATTCGTTTCTCTTGAAGACCTCTACTCCTTATTCTGATAAATCGTCTGTTATTTATTAGTCAATTGATAAAAAATATCTTTTATAAAAAATTTCAATTTTAAATTTTAACTTGAAATAAATTATATAAAATCTTATTTAATAATTATTTATTGTTTTTTAATTTATTAATAATATAAAATACGTATGCTCAGAAAATTAAATTGTTCAAAATGTTTTTGCAATGATGACAGCAACCGACTATATTCGGTTGTAATGTAAGAATTGATAGTAAATAAGAAACCTTAAAAATCTGTAAATTTCCAAGGGTATACTAATAAATTACTTAACTTAGATATATATTTTACAAAAGAAATCTGTATTAAAAGTTAGTATTTCTTAACCAGATCGATAAATAATACGTTTTGAGTAAGAATAAAGATAAAAATCTTCAGAATGGGGTACTTGTAATAAGGTTTCAGACCTTTGTCATTAACTTGATAGAGTTTTGTCTATTTAGCTGTTTACGTAATGCTTATAGAAGCTCATTTTTATTCGATAACTGCTATGGTATCATTTACATTTAAAAATTTACAGAAAGTGTTTACTGAAAAATATGAAATATAATTCTTAATAAGTAACGAAAATTCACGAATTATCGTCAATAATCATAAAAATCTGGACCTTTCCTCCTACAAAATTCCAGCATTAAATAACGAACTAGAATAGGTTATTTTTGTATATTTTTTGTTACAAAGATATATAATAAATATATTCACTGCTACATGATCAAAAAACCACAACAATTAATATTGACAAACACCGCTATTTAATTGTTAAATCGACTTTGTCAATGTGAATGTTGAATTCAGCGACTTGAAATGAACAATTGAATGTTTGAGCATTCGACAAGTTGTATTTTTAAGAGAAATATTTTAATGATTTAATAATTTAAATATTAAAAGAAAGCCAGTATTGGTAAATTCATATGGTTATCTCCCTCGATGCATGGAACTACTTAAAGTTCCGAGCACTGAAGCAGCATTTACGATATGTATTGTCTGGCTTACGTGCTGGATCAGATACGAACCGGATTGAGGGTTTTCTCAGTGACGGCGCAGTAATTTCAAAGCATTGAGAAAAACGCTGATGCGTTCTGGATCATCGCGCCCAACATCTCAATAGCGATGGGGCAGAAATTATTTCCATTATATTCTATGGAAATATATTATCGTCTTTTCCTTTCTTCAGCCTGGTTTGCTACAACGCCGGATCCCACTATTGCTGAGACTAAATGGGGTCGACGCAGCTGAAGTCCAAACATATGGGTTTGCCTCTCTGTCATGGAATCATCGTCACGCCATCCGGGCGTTTGCCGTCTGATCTTGTTAGACCAAGCGGTTCGAGACGGCTAGGAATGTGGGATTTCCTGATTGCGTCTGCGCTGATTTTGTTGACCATACTGTGTAAAGCAAAACGGCCAACCGATCCAACACGCTACACTCCGATTGAACCACACGGGGTCTTTCATCCCCCGAAGAATCCAATCGGCGCGGACTATGCTGGGTGAACGAGAGACGAGAAGCTTAAGAAATCTTAGCCTTTGCTCAGGGGGACGTCTTCTCGAAAAGAAGACCAATCCCGAGATAGCCCAAGTGCCCCAAAGGCGCACTTAAGGTTTCCCTTTCAATGACATATGTTGAGCCAGTTTCATGGCCCACCTAGCTTTCTTCAGGATACGTTTAAATCTATCCAGTCAGCTTTGGCCGATGAGTTCACCGTAACGGTGAACCCCAACTATTTTACTCGACTTGTGAACGTGGGAAGTGGTTCAAAGGCAAATATGGAGGAGAGCGCAGAGAGTGCTAATCTCTTCAATTTTTGCTTTGTAGCAGGGAAGCCATGGAAGACGACCACCTGCGACTTAGCAGAGTTTAAAATAAGATTGGATTGGGGTAGCTGGTCTTTTAATCTTAAGAAGAACCAACTGATGTCAGAGACTACGTCTTTGCACCTGTGTCCAGAGAACAGGGCTGTGGTGTCATCAGCATATATCACAAGACGTTGTTCGCGTTTAAACGATTTAAATAGGTTAATGGAGGCAGCAAGGTATAAGATAGGAGAAAGTGGGGAACCTTGAGGCACACCCGTAATAGGGTAGAACTGACGCGCATCTGGGTCGTCTTCATAGTAAAAACGCTTGGTATACAGCAGGATCTCCACTCTGTTCACAATTCTCGCAGGCAACCCGAGGGACCTGAGATAAGAGATCACAAATGGAATAAAGATGCGATCAAATGCAGCGGAAAAGTCAAAGAAAAAAGCCACAACTAAACAATGGCTATTCTCCCGACAAAACTACTCCATTTCACCAACTGCTGAATGGACCGAGGGACCTTTGACGAACCCATGAAAACCTGGAAGGATTAAATTACGCCTACTTATATGGTCGCGGATTTTACGCGCAAGCGCTTTTTCGTAAATCGACACGAGGGCATTTTGAATCAAAATGGATCGCAGATCTTTTGGGCATGAGCAGGATTTTTTCTTAGGAATAAAAACACGCTTACTAATATTGATGTCTGATACATCGGATGGGGAGGCTAAAAGCATTGTGACGGCCACCTCTCTTCTCTGATCAGCTGTCAAAAGCTGATATACCCGAGAAGAAAGTGGAGCGACGGATTTGGAGGTGCCTGAGAGTGGACCCATGAATTAAGGATATCCGTAACAGCTAAGTCCCCACTCCTGAAGTTACACCAAGTCGTGATTGGTTGAGGTGATTGAGTGGCTCTATAGTTGTGGAGGGCTAGTGACTCCTCCAAAACTTTTCAAGGCCTACATTCCCTATCCAACCCAATGCTCTATCCTTCCAGCAAACAAACTTCTTCTAGAAAATCTTCCAAAAAGAAGACTGAGTAGGATTAAGGCGAGCAATACTCGTCCTATGCCTACTCAGCTGAAACCTATATCTAGTGCTCCAGTATTCATTCGAGAGAGCCTGTCTGGCGGTAACAGAGAGATTAGGGAGGTTAAGCAATTTCACTAGGACCTTCAGTTTCCTTGGAGTGGGATTGTATATACGACCTTTATAGGTAGTCGATAAAATCGAGGTAGCTTGCGAAAAGAGGTAGGTATTAAATTCGGTCAGACTCTCATTTCCTATTCTGGGAAACAGTTGGATAGTCGCTTGAAAGAAAGCCACTCTAATCGAATCAAATTGAAACCTCCTTCGAAGCAACATATCTTCCTAAATTCTCCAACGAATTAGGTCATAAGAGGTGAACAATTGCTGGCGCGACTGCTCCGTGCAGAGGAGTATTAACAACCACCTCGAGTGACGCAGTAATATGTCGAGGATAGAATTTGTTGATGTGCAATGAAAGGTAGGGTATGGGGGTTTGTAAATAAGATAACCGTTCCTAGCTCTGCGAAGTGCTGCATTGATCCAACGACCAGTTCTGTCGTTGAAATCTTCAAGTATCATGTCATAACCGCTGTCAGTAATACTATCCAGGAGGTCACGGTTCTTGTGAATTTCCCCTGGACGGATGTAGACATTGGCTAGACTGAGGCGTTTACCGTTCTTACTGAGTGAAACTACTAATCAAGACATGGCTAGACAAAAATAGTTATATAGGAGGGAGAACTTTAAGGAGCACTTAACTAAGGTCAATAGTCCTTGAGATGACGAGGAGTGAGGTGGGTTTATGTTCGGAGTATAGTGCGAACAGATATGCTTAAGAATAAATCGAGTAATGCCTTTGGGGAGAGGGGAAACGGATAGACAGCGTCTCCTGAGGACTATAACATCTGCATCTCTACCAGATAAAAGTTTAAGGGCAGAAGCACCTCCCGAATTTCACTGAAGGGCATTCAGTGAAAAAGGCTCACAAGTACTCTGCATTGTGATGGATTAGTTGGATGGGGGATTGCCTACCTAGACAGAGCTTAGGTGCAGGAATGTTACCCTTCTCGCCACTAACCCAACCCGGGGTTGTTACTTGCCCCTGGGCAGCGTCTTCATTTTCACTATGTTGTTTGCCACTCAACATTTTACCGATCTTGAGCGGGTGACAGTATGGGCCGAAGTATGGGCCTTTTTTGATTACGGAATTGTGACAGGAGGAATCGAGGAATTTGTGCATAATGCAGACACAACTTTTAAAATTAGGTTTTCCATTTTCATATAAACCGTTTCCACTCTTGCATTCATCGCACGCATTATGTCAGCATCCCCCTTGCGTAGGGAGGATGTACTCGAAAAATTTGCATGGCACCGGACTTGTGGAATTTGCCATAGTATTGTTTGAATTGAGCACATTTCCTGCTCCAGGCAGGATGGCACTCCCACCATAATTGGAGCATGATGAAGGAGCCTCACAACGAAGATAAGTCTGTAGAGCCGCGCAGTGGAGCAACCACACGCTCCACACTTAGGTGTATCACTGCAGCTGGAGGCCCAGTATCCCCATTTGTGATACCGGCTGCAGTGAGGATCGATAAATTTATTTTTCCAATAAGTGTAAAACAAAGATTAAAGCCCAAAAAGGTTTAGAGTTTATAAGTACTTCTCCGTATTCCAGTGGTGCAGAGCAGAACCCAATGAGCATTGGGTTACCCCGTTACCCAGAATTGACCGGAAGTTAGAAACCTTGAAGGATTTTTCTAGTAGTTTAATATCAGTATCATCAAGGTGACAGGGTAAATTTGATATTGTTAGAGTGGCAAGAATGGGTTTAGAAAAAATTGCACCATATTCAGATAAGGTTGATTAAAGTGATCTATATAGTTCTTTGCCAGATCAGCAGAGACAAATGAGATCTTGAGCTCTGTCTTGTACAGTTTGGCTGAATTGAAAATGACCCTGTTGGTCAATTTTTTACAGAAAGGCATAAGGAAGACATTAAATAAGAGATGCCTTTCCATCGGCTTCTTAAGCTTGATGACTATCAAATTTTTGAGTTTTGGGATGGGAGGAAGTACCTCCCATCACCGTTAATCAAAGAAACGTCACTAGTATTCGTTGTCCTTGGTTTAGACTCAGTAAATACTTAATATAGTCTTTTCCTTCCAAATTCGTATTTATTTGTGCTGGAAAACTGGATTTTACGAAGGTTTTTGTTCTTCCGACGTTAATACTTGTACACATTTTTTCCTATACTATATCGTTTTAATAAATAAATAAAGATTTTCGTAATAAACAAACACGAGATAAATAAAAAGACAGAAAAATTAGTACAGGTTTGGTCAAACGAACATTGATCTTAATCTTTATCTCTTCACTCTCTAAAAAATTAAATTTTTTAATTTTCAAAATTAAATTTTTTTGTACATTTTTAGACATTTTTTTATCAAACAAAGTTAATTTTTGTTTAACAATTTAAATAATTTAAATTAAGTTAACTTTCAGTAAATTTATTTGTAAAGCTATTATTTTTAGGATTCCAATAGTAGGACGAATATTCATTGCTTGCTCGTTGGAGATCCTGGAACTGGTAAAAGTCAATTGCTGAAAGCTTGCGTAACATTATCGCCAAGATCAATTTACGTATGTGGAAACACTAGTACCACAGCAGGACTGACTGTAATAGAGCGTGTTTTGTGTATCGCAGTCGTCAGTATTTTTACGTAGGTGTCGATCGGAAGATTTAATCAAAACAGTGACTATGCTGTTGAGTCCGGCGCACTGGTTATGGCTGACGGCGGGGTTTGTTGCATTGACGAATTGGATAAAATTGCACACGCGTCTCTGTTGGAAGCTATGGAACAGCAACGTGTCAGTGTGGCTAAAGCTGGTGTTGTGTGCAGGTGTAATATATCAAAACATTCGTATCATTTTATAAAACTTTTTATTTTTAAAGACCATAAAATGGAGGAGGAAAGTAATAAAATAAAATCGCAGGCGTGAATATATATAATTAATTTAAATAATTAATAAATTAATTTGAAAAAATATATTTAAAAATCATAAGATTGAAATAAATGAAATTAATTATTAATTAATGAACTAAAATAAATAATTTAATTATTATAAAATAATTAATAATTAATAATTAATTAATAATTATTTAATAATTATCAATTAATTAATTATTTACATAAAAGAAATTTTATCGTTGTTTTTTTTTCTTGTAAATTATCAAAGTAATACTTACTATATTATTATAGAAGGTACAATATTATGTTGTACTCAATATAATAATGGTGTATTAAAAAAATTACTTAGATAATTTTTACTTTTTTAATGAATTTTTAATTAAAATTTACACTATTACACTCTAGTTTACACTACTTTTCACACTATTCTTTACACTATTTTAACACTTTTAATTGCACTTTTTTACGCATTTATTTACACTATTTTTTACACTCTTAATTACACTTCTATTTTTACGCATTTATGCTCTTTTGTTCAAACTATTATTTACACCATTATTTACAACATTATTTACACTTTCATTTACTCTTTTACTAACACTTTTTTTACACTTTTATACTTATATTAACTCTATTATTTCCACTTTTTTACACTTTTTTTACCCTATTTTTCACAATGTTTTTTACACTATATTTACACTTTTGAAGCAATGTCTAATTATAGATATAAAAAATATTGTTCATTTTTAAATTTATTATATAAAAACAATTGTTTTTATATTTATCAATAAATATTTTAGATTTATTTACCAATAAATATTTCTACAGCTTGTAGAAATTATGAGTATTTAAGTTGTCTAAATGCGTTACAGCGGAATATAATTTGTTTTAAATCTTATAATAATCAAATAATAATTAGTTAAATTATTGTTACTCTTACCAGTCTAAGTAAAAACAACTAGGTTATGTTTATTGAAATGCTCAAGATACATCTCACTCAAAGAAGGGCATTAAGGAAGATTAGGTCACTGGGCAATAGTGACCATATATCAAATTTTGTATGCAAGTAAATTATACCCACTGCCATTATGGTTTACGCAACTTAGGACTTTTGCCAATGCGAATATCTGTCACTGAAGATATTTATCCCTAAAAGCATCAACGTTGAATTCGTCTCTCTCAGTGACTGACTAGTTGAAAAATGTGAATAAGTGTGAATGTTAATAAATGTTTAGAATAAAGGCTTTGACTGCTTAATCAAGGCTTATTTCTTGAAATGCTACATGTGCTCTGTTATGTGTTAGTATAAAGATTAACTAAGCTAAAGCTTTTATTTTTAGTTTGCTTGAACGCTAAATAGGATTTCATACATTTTTAAATTATTCATGTCTGAATGACCCCTTTGCATTTCAGCAGGTTTGAAATAAACCAATGATTTTTACGGACGAAATGCATTACTTACAGATAATGTTCTTTCAATCATAAAACAAATGCGCTTTCACTCACAATATCTGATAATTACATTCAAAACGAAATTATTAACAAAATTCTTTGTAATTTTAAAAATGTTTTAAACTTTTCTGAAATGAATGATTTGTTAAGCTAAACTAAATAAATGTGTTAAATGAATGTACAAATTTAATTTTGTATTAAACATTTCTAAAACAATAATTAATTATATAGCAATTTGTAGTAAATTCATTTATTGATCAATTATTATGTGATCGATTGGTAAAATTAATGTAATCACGTTGATTTAAACATCAATTAGTATTTATTATGCCCTATTTAAAAGTAAGTTTATTGTCTTTTACGATCGTTTTATTGTTTAATAAGTAAATCAGTTTATTGCCCCTTGTTTTAAAAGTTATTTCTAAACAAATTAATTATTTAATAATTATTAAATCTATTCTTTTATAATACAGTGTTCCATCTCGATGTTCAGTCATAGCTGCAGCGAATCCATCTTGTGGACATTATGATCAATCAAGGTCGCTTCTCGACAATATCAAGTAAGTACATACACCAATTTTATATTAATAATAAGTAAGTACAACATAATATTGTACTTTCTATAATAATATAGTAAGTATTACTTTGATAATTTACAGGAAAAAAAACAACGATAAAATTTCTTTTATGTAAATTTATAAAATTTAAATTTTAATAATTTAAGTTTTTATCTAATAAAATTAAATTACAATTAAATAAAAAATAAACAATTAATTAATAAGTACTAAATTAATTTATAAATTAATATTTTTAAGAAAGTTAAAAAATTTATTTTTACTAAAATAAAATTAATTAATATATTTATTTTTTTATCAAAAATTAATTTTTAATAATAAAGAAAAAATTAATATTTTACTCTTTTATAAGTATATAAATTATTTTTTTTAATTATTCAGGTAATTTTTTGGCTAGTTGTTTCTAGGTTGTTAGCTGATAGCATCAAAATTGGAAATTAAGAAAAGTGTCTGCTTTTTAAGATGTTTGCTTTTTTAATTAAAAATTCATTAAAAAAGTAAAAATTATCTAAGTAATTTTTTTAATACACCATTATTATATTGAGTACAACATAATATTGTACCTTCTATAATAATATAGTAAGTATTACTTTGATAATTTACAAGAAAAAAAAACAACGATAAAATTTCTTTTATGTAAATAATTAATTAATTGATAATTATTAAATAATTATTAATTAATTATTAATTATTAATTATTTTATAATAATTAAATTATTTATTTTAAATTATTTATGTTTTATTTTTTATTTTATTTCTTTTATACAAATTTTTGAATAAACCGAAGGTTATTTTAATTATTAATGTATGGATTTGATTTTAATTTTATGTTGCGAACAATTTGTTTGTTTAATTTATAATCCTAATTTATATTTTTTACAAAAATTAAAATGCTTTAATAATTTTGTCTTATTCAATTTTAAGTGAAGTTGAATTTTATATTAAAGTGTTTTTAGTGAAAAATGCTGAAACTCTAAGGTGAAAATTATATTTACGTGTTTTGAGTGAAAAATTGGTTTTACTAAATGCTATAAGTAACGTGCGTGCAATTTATATTGCATTATTTGACCATTGATAATCATTCGTAAGAAAATGCTGAAGCTCTAAGGTGAAAATAGTATTATTTATTTGATCGTACCCTTTTAAGGATCCTGAAATAATGTTTTTCTCTTTTACGTTCTTCAATGATCTCCTGATGTGATAAGTAGATCATTGAAAATAAGCTGGTGATCCTTAGATGGTCCCTTTTTTATTTTATCAATTTTGCTATATCACACAAGATGATTTCTAAGCAGAAAGCAGCTACGCTACCATTCCTTCATTATTTCCAACTCCATACACCTTGAACCACAGCATGCCCGATTTTAGTCTGACATATTTGTATTGTTTCGTGCGCTAATGCAGTTTGTCCTCTAATGAAGTGTAATGGTACACCCAGACTAATCAGAAAGCTGTGTACAGCTGTAGTTTCTTTTTCTAACACTTTTTGCACTATCAAATTCGAACCAAGGTTCTTTCGATACGTTTGTCAACGCCTTAACGTCTAGACTAACCATCCAATACAGATAGAAAAACTTTAATAAATGAAACCTTCAATGTAATGAATTTCTAAAACCGCATTTTCCGTGATGCATTTTAAGCAGTCTTTATATTTAATACTAATGTGATCATAAGATCATTGAATTGGTAGTGGTGATCCTTTAATAGATTCTTTCATTGAATTTTAGCTAACTTTCGTAGCTGGTCGATTCAATTACATCATATTTATATTATGTAAAGTATTATTACATTTTTTACAAAATTAATTATTAATTTTTTATATTATTTAAATTAATTAAAATAAATATTATAAAATAAGGATTTTTTTATCATGTAAAGTACAATAATTTACATTATATAGGTAAAAGTTATTTTGATATGCACCTGGGTAAATTAACAATAATTTTATGTGATGCATTTAAATCATTCTTTAGATATAACACTGATCAGTTCTGGTGATCATTTGATGGATTATTTCATTTATTTTATCAATTTTGATAGATAATCAATTTTGTGGATATCATTTTTCACATATTTATATAGTACGGTGTTATTTTTTACTCGGTTCTGCACAAAGTCGTATTATATATAAATTTGTTTTAAATAATTTTGATTTATCAAAATATTTAAGGTTTCTATAATTCAATTTTATCCATATATTTATATTTATTTGATCGTTGATGCTCATTTAAATTAAATAAATGTTTATAAAATTTTACGTTTTAATTTGTGGATTGCTGGAAGCGTAACAGAAGCACACTTTAAATATTACTTTGAGTTTGTCATTTGTAAATTTTTCATATATCTTATGATCATTTACGGTTTATCAACTGAAACCAATTTATTTTGCACCAATTTATTCTGAACCAATTTATTTATTTTTTATAAAACTGTAAAAATATTAATCGTTTGTAATTGTAAATCACTGAATATAGATTGAAACCTGCGTTGATATCTCGATTTGATCTCATATTCTTAATGGTTGATCAACCAAACACTAAAGCAGATATCGAGCTATCACGGTTCATTATGAATAAATACGATGGAGCAAAACATGTTGATTTTGTGGATGCGTCCAGGTAAAAAATACTTTGTAAGCCACTAATTTTGGTAGAGACATTTGTGATAATGGATTCTAAAATCAATAAATTTTTAAATGTTTAATAAACATCGTTATATTATCAAATATTATATTTTATATACACACAGAATATATACAATGTGTTATCATGAAAACCGTAAGTTTCCAATAGGAATTCTTGCGATATCAATCGATTTTTCGGTTAATTTGAATTTCATAGTCGCGTCGTTGCTCGCTTGCCGAATTCTACAATTTAACAACTTTTGCTACTTTTAGATTGAAAAGTTACAATAATTCTCATCTTTATATTATAATTTCATTTCGTCGAAACTACTAGCCATGAAAAATTACTGCGTTCTTTATTGGATATGAGCCAACAAGGAAACTACGCAGATTATCATATTATATTTGTTTGATGACTTTAAACTACTGCAAAAAATCTTTATAGATTAGGAGTTACTTTGATAAAGTTTTATAGTTATGCTTGATTTACTCACGTAAACAGTTATCATACACATGATTCGTTTATTGCCGTCTGCTAATCTTCCTCTGCATCCAACAGTGGTAGGGATCTGGCACTGATGAGTCATTGTGATGACGAAACGGTATCTAATACTGTTATCGTCGTTATTTTGCGTCTGGATTAAATGGCTGATAAATTCTATTTTATAATATTTCAATAACTAAAAAGAGGTGTGGATAATTGTCAATCACAATATACGAATGATTATAGTGATTGATCACCATCTCACTAGTAACTCGCTTATCGAATTCTACAAACCGGATCATTTCAACAATTTCCGATGGAATGTTGAAATATAAAATTTTTAATAATAGGAAAAGCTTGATTACGCATTGAAGTAAAGCATTTTAAAAACATGTGTTTTTAAAGAATTTGATCCGTATACGAAGATTGATTGACCTTCACTACAACTTAACATACTAAGATACTATTTATCGCTCACTACAACAAATGTATTCAACAACGGAGCATGAATTGCCTATTAAGGTTATACTAGTGACCGCGTATCATGAGTTATAGAGGAAATGACTAATAAATTAAAAATTTTACATCCATGTTATACGATCGAAAAAAGAAAATATCAATCAAAACATAATATTTGCATATATAAACGTGTATATTGATCGATAATAGCACACCACATTCAAGTATAAGATCAAGTGCAGAATGTCAAAGCAACTTGGAATTACGATTAAGCATTCCAGCTGATAAACAAGACATAGTTCCATGCACAATGATTAGGAAGGTAAAATATAAATTTTATTGCAAATTGTAATAATTATATAGTTACAGTACATAGCCTATAGCTTAAAGTACGTGAATCCTGTACTAACTACAGAGGCATCAAATATTCTAAAGGAATTCTATTTACAAGCGAGACAAAACCAGGATAGCAATGCAATTCCCATTACACTTCGATTTCTTGAGTCATTAATCAGACTATGCAAGGTAATTAAGCAATATTTATTGGAGATTATTTAAATATAGTATTTTATTACAGCAACGTTATGGGTCATGTTCAAAATTTCCCCATGAGGAAATTTCGAAAAAAAAATTACTACAACATTATGGGTCATGTTCAAAATTATCATAATGCGGAAATTTTGAACATATGCAGAAATAACAAGTAACGCGCCGCGGGTACATATTTTGAGGGTATGCCACTTGTGAGCAGATACGGATATTTTGCGTTGTAGGCACGCCATATATCCCTGGTAGGCTACATATGGAGGTTATGTCAAATAGAAATAAGAAACACTTTTGCCGATAATAGAGCTTGTAATATCTTCCGAATCAATAATAAAAGACTATGAATTGGACTTCTATTGAAGAATAATCTTAAATTTATATGAGTATAGTACCGTGAAGCATAAACTCTATTTTTTCGATCCTGTTATCGATATTCATACTCAAAATATTGATTCTTGGAATTCTAATTCTAAGTTAGAATCCACAGTAATCTGCTTAAACAATTTAAAATAAAATATATATATATATATATGAATTTGCTAAGAAGCAATGTTTACTCAAAACGGTGGTTACGTTATCATCTTTTTCACAATTCTTGTCTAATCATGAATTGTAATACGAATATCATGCTTTTCAATAAATTAGAACAAAAATGTTGATATTTTTAAAATATCCTTAAAATATCGATATAAATCTGTCAATTATAAAACTCTTAAATATTTGTTCTTTGAAAAATTTTCAGGCACGAGCCCGCTTATTTCTTAGAAATGAATGTATAGCCGAGGATGCAGATGATGCAGTATCTATTGTTCAACATTGGTAAACATATTTATATTTCTTTCAGTAACAAAGTGAGTAATATATAAGTAACTGTTTAAATATATTTTTTTTAGTTTGGAAGGTGAATTTAATCAACAGACTTAACTGTAAATCGTATTTCATCTTCTAAATCGTATGAAATTTGTTTAGCTATGACATATCAACTCCGATTTTATCCGTTTTTGATTCTTATTTACACTTTATTTAGTCACTTTTTATCCCAGTTTATGTGATAATTTATCATAAAATATTGATTGATCAAGCAAAAATTATTTAATGTAAGTGTTCCCTTGATGGGAAAAGGAATTTGGAAAGAAGGGGTGAGAGGATAGAGTGGAAGTGAGTAGAGAGGAAATGAGGTAAGAGGGGAAGTGGATAGAGTGGATAACTGAATAGAGGCAAAAGGGGTAACTAACAATATACTCGATATTTTTAGAAACATTCTTCCAGATTAGATGGATTGCTGGTAAGCACAGCAAATTATTATAAAAATTAATATTATAGTATTATTATAGTATTATTCCAATAGTATTATTTATTAAAGTTATTTTCAAGCATTACAGCACATATTACATGACTCAAATTGACGCAATAGAGAATTGTGTAACACCATTGGCACTTAGATATTGTTTTAATTTTTTTAAAGTTGATATTTTAAAGTAAAAACCTTTTTGCTAATTAATTTAGGTAATAAATGACCAAATGCTAATTTAGATTGTTTTATTTCTATGTTATCTTCAAACATTATAAAACTCATTGCATCACTAAAATTGACGGTATAACCTTAAATTATATTAATTTGAAATAGTAAAATGAATAGTTAAAATAGTAAAATGTATAAACCCATATTGTCTTCAAATCAGAAATGGAATTATCTTTTTAATTATTTATATATTTAATCATTTATTCAATTATTTATATAACCTTTAATTATATTAATTTAAAATAGTAAAAAGAATAGTTAAAATAGTAAAATGTATAAACGCATATTGTCTTCAAATCAGAAAGGGAATTATCCATCTAATTATTTATTTATTTAATTATTTATTCAATTATTTATATAACCTTTAATTATATTAATTTAAAATAGTAAAAAGAATAGTTAAAATAGTAAAATGTATAAACCCATATTGTCTTCAAATCAGAAATGGTATTATCTTTTTAATTATTTATATATTTAATCATTTATTCAATTATTTATATAACCTTTAATTATATTAATTTAAAATAGTAAAAAGAATAGTTAAAATAGTAAAATGTATAAACGCATATTGTCTTCAAATCAGAAATGGAATTATCTATTTAATTATTTATTTATTCAATTATTTATTCAGTTATTTATATAACCTTTAATTATATTAATTTAAAATAGTAAAATGAATAGTTAAAATAGTAAAATGTATAAACCCATATTGTCTTCAAATCAGAAATGGTATTATCTTTTTAATTATTTATATATTTAATCATTTATTCAATTATTTATATAACCTTTAATTATATTAATTTAAAATAGTAAAAAGAATAGTTAAAATAGTAAAATGTATAAACGCATATTGTCTTCAAATCAGAAATGGAATTATCTATTTAATTATTTATTTATTCAATTATTTATTCAGTTATTTATATAACCTTTAATTATATTAATTTAAAATAGTAAAAAGAATAGTTAAAATAGTAAAATGTATAAACGCATATTGTCTTCAAATCAGAAATGGAATTACCTACTAGTTGAATCAACTTTACAAAAGTATATTTTACTGAACTTCAATAAAATATAATCTTAACTTGGAATTAATATATTTCAAAGCTCTTAATCTCTGGTTCTACTAATAGAACAGATAAAAAATCATGATAAAAACTTCTACTAATTTCAATCAGGCTACTTTTCTATAGTTTAGATCAGTTAAGTCTTCGTGATATTTCTGGCTTTAGCGATAAACATACGGTCAATAAAAGCGGGAGTAGTAAAACAAAGGCAGTAAGTCGAACACAACAATCGATTAATCGTTGATTGTTTAACACGAACAATTTCTAATTTTTACCCCGTATTATTAAAGAGAAAGAAGTTTGTTCAGTTGATAAGAACAGTAACTGCTCATAGGAAAAATGATCACTTTACAAATGACGAACTTAAAGAAATATCAGAGGTAAGATTTCGACAAGTACAGATTAAAAATTAAATAAATTTTATGAACATTTCAATTTAAGTAAAAACTATTTTTCACTTCAGTAGCTACTGAACTCTCTAAACTTCTACTTACAAAAATTGAAATAAGTTCTTATAAAAATAAAACTATGTAAGAGCTCATTCCATAACCAAAGATGAATGATGAATTTTAATAGTAATTTAAATTGTTATACAAAATTAAAATTCAAAATAAAATCTTTAATAGGTAGCATAAGTAAACCGAACCTCTGCCTTCCATAGTTAGGAGTTCCGCAAAGATAATTATATATTGAAGTAGTTTTTGATAATATATTTATGAACAGATTATTAAATATTGTGTTTAAACGGAAGACAAACACGAACTGCTATGTTATCATTTTACGGCCCATGTTATTGGATTCATCAGATCCGTGGGGGCAAGTACATACTGATTATTTATTTTTCTCAAATATAATAGCATTCATGAACTTATAATAAAGATACGGCGTGCTGCATTATATATCTTCATTAATTTATCTGCTTCGATCACATTTGTTCAATTTGATGCATCACTTGCAATTGTTGACATTTACTAGTAAAATGTAAACGGCGGAAGATACAAAATCAAAAATTAAAGATATCTGGATCAAAAATTCCGATTTTATTACCTAAAAACATTTTTCATTCGTTTTTGCACTCATTAGAGACGTATTAATCAGATCAGCTAACTGAGTCTACGTATTTTATATTATTAATAATATAAAATAATTATAGATTAATTATTAATAATAAATAATTATTATAAATATTATTTATAAATAATTAATAATTATGAGATTTTATAAAAATAAAATATAAATTAAAAATCATGATAAATAAAATTTTAATAATTACATAAAAATAATTAACTATTAAATAATAATTAATAATTGCCATATAATTTTATATAACAAAATATATATTGTTTTAATTTACTACGTATAAAATACTACGTATTTTATACTAATATATAGTATTATATTATGTATTTTATACTAAATATAAATAAAAATAAAGATAAATAATAAATAATTATTAAAGTTTTATTTAATTTATATTTATAAAGTTAAAATTTAAAATCGAAATTTGAAATAAAAAATATGAATTGACTAATACATAACAGACGAAGTATCAGAATAAGAATTAGAGGTCATTAGAGGATGACCTCTAATGAATGCGCGCTTTTTAATTGCTCACATTAAAAGTTTTTATATTCACAATTTTATAGTTTTTATATTTTCTATTTTCGATACTAAAATATGAAGACATTTGATCAAAAGTATTTAATAGCGCAAAAATTCAAAAAATATTTACAGAAAAAAATAAATACTTTTTTCATACAAATATTTTTACTTTAGAATGCCGGTTTGGACTTTGATGAGTTCGAATCAACGGTGTTAGCGCTCAATGAATGTGGTGTCCTTATCAAACGAGGAAGAAATCTTTATCAATTTACTGCTAATAACTAAAAATGTTACTGTTTGGAAGAAAATCCGTCATTTGTATGTTTAGGATCTATAAATTTGAAGCTTTCTCCGCAACCACATACTTCAACGGCGTTTGGATTCTTAAATACAAATTCACTGTTCAATTTATCTTGTATAAAATCCATTTCTGTTCCTATAATAAACATTTGCGCATCATGATCTATAATAAGAGAAATCTGATCATCATATTCGATTAACTCATCACCGGATTTAAATTGGCTTCTATCATTTTTGGATATAATGTCGAACTTATACGAAATGCCTGCGCAGCCTTTTGCTTGCAAACTTATTTTCACAGCTTTAGTGCTATCCTTTTTTAAAAATTGAGTTAACTGGTTTCGTGCTGCCTCGGTTATTGTTAGCATCGGCGGTCGTGATGACGATCGCCCTATAGATTGCGATGACTGCGTTAAACACGTATCATCACTATTAGCCATTAATTGTTGGTGCTGGCGATTCGGCTGATTTGTTGTGCAACCGCGTATTAGCAATGTCTTCAGTCGATCATTTGGGAATTGAAATCTTGGTAGAATATATTTTAATTGACGAAAAACGAAGAGCCGCATGAGCACGACTGACTGGCCGATTTAATGTTAACAACTCTAAAGCCTGCTCGAATTAGTTCACTGTGATATTCTACAGAAGCTCCTTCGAGTATAGATAGACTCTTCTTATCAACTATAACACGAATTTTATTTCGCTCAAATACACTAAAATTAATTATCAATTAATTTAATAATAAATTTAATAATAATTAAAATAATAATTTTATAAATTTTAATGAATAAATAAAAAATTAATTTTTAAATTAATTTTTAATTAATTAAAAATTTATTAATTAATAATATTAATTATCTCGTATTGAGATATAAAATGGTAATTAACTGCGCCAAACATTTTCCAATATAATCAATTTATAGCTTAAGTGAAAACTTACTTTCATTAAGAACACGTATGTCAGGATACTTTACAGTAAAGTTGATTGAAACATTATTCAAAAATGTTGAATCGAACTTTATTCGAACTTTATTATAACCTTAATCAAACTTTATTATAACGGGGAAAACATGCATGCATAAAAATAACAACATATTCATTACATATTTTTTAAATAATTATTGGAGCTGGATCAAAGAAAAGAGGAATTTTTTGAAATTTTGCTAACATCTGTTCGTATCTTTAGAAAATCACTCAGAAAATTAGGTAATTTTTCTGAAGATGCTAACAGAAGTTAGCGAAATATCAAAAACAATTTCCTCTTTTCTTTGATCTAGCTCCAATAATTATTTATCAACAATGTATCATTATCAACTATTTAAAAACATATTTTTTAAAGAGATAATAATTCATAATATAATATAAGTCATACTAATATAATATAATTATATTTGTTTAATAAATTATTAATAAAATGTGTAATTTTTATAATACATTACTATATTATACCAATTTAAATTTAAAGATAAATTAGGTAAAATAAATAAGTAAATAAATTATGAATTGAATGATTGTTAAAACATTATTAAGGGATGTGATAACAACGTAGGCATGAACACTTGAGTTCACGGTTAATTAATTTACTCAGTAAATATCGTATGAAATATTATAGATTGTCACTTTGTCATACCATAATGGATAAATGCAATTGTTATTTCGACAGTGCTGAGTCGTAGTGTACAATGTACGTTTGGTAAAATATGATGTTTAAAAGACAATATTGTTATTTCATATTTTTTAAATCGATATTTATCAAATATTTTGAATAATTATAAATATTAAAAGCATTTTTTAATATTAAAATATTTATAACTTTTAATTTTGCTCTCTTTTTAGACGATATTACATTTTGAAATTGACACAAAATTCATTGCTCTATCAATTTATTCAAATTGATAGAGCAAGATAAGCTTTTCTGACTTCATTAATGTGGTCATTCTCCGGGTTAGCAACCTTTAATAAATATACTGTTAGTTTTTATTTATCAGAATTTTATTATTCTATTAGTATTAGTGGGAATATGTCGATTTGACCAATTAACAATTCTCTTGTTTAGCTAGTAGTATATGGTGTATTACATAAGCGGATAAATGGCAAATCAAAATAAAATATTATTTTGATTTGCATTTTTGCTTTATTCCTATTTTTATGTCATTTGAACAATTATTTTAACCATTTAATATCTTTTATAATACAACATTTATCCTATTGTACCGACAAATACCTTATTACAAGAACAAACGATCATCTAAAATTGACAGCAGTGGCTTTTAAAAATTTTGACTATAATTGCTATTTCCAATTAAAAACACTGCTTTATGCCTTTATTTTACAGGGCAATTAGGAAACGCGTAATGGTTTTGGC
Organism: Pomphorhynchus laevis; assembly: GCA_012934845.2. NCBI lineage: Eukaryota > Metazoa > Acanthocephala > Palaeacanthocephala > Echinorhynchida > Pomphorhynchidae > Pomphorhynchus > Pomphorhynchus laevis. The sequence continues at coordinate 9,850 of WNNJ02002222.1, read as the reverse complement.
TATAAGGCTACCGTATCAAAACGGTAAATCCTTTAATGCAACGAAACATTTATCTAAAGCCATAAAAGCATATTATTGCGTTCTTTATTGGATATGAGCCAATAAGGAAGCTATGCAGATTATCATATTATATTTGTTTGATGACTCAATAAAGATATTTATCGATTAGAAGTTACTTTGATCTAGTTTTATAGTTATGATTGGTTTACTCACGTAAACAGTTAGTCGAATAGAAACTGTTCATTCGTACTATATTTTTTATTAAATTTGAGTTAAACTCAAATATTATAAATATTATCACTAACATGCAAAGATATATATTTATATATATCTTTTGACGCTAATAAATCTAATTGCCACCAAAACAGCCAACCTGTCAATCTGGCCATATGCCGATATAGCCGTTTAAATTAAACGCGATGTTTGCTTTGAGATTGCACGCTTTGTATCTGCATGCGTTCGTGCAGCAAGATTAAGAAGAAGATAATAAATATTCAAAATTTTTATCACATCTAAGCGTAAATTATAGTTTCGTGAATTGCATGTCCATTTGCGGGAACCTTTTCTTGTATAAAAATAAAAAATTATCGAGTAAAAAAATAATATTTATACCCTTTTGATAGCAGCTTTCTTAATTCACAATTTTCAATTAATTCTAGATTATGGGTACATATATGTTCATTTATTTTATCAAAACTAAGACTTTTTACAATTGCATTCTGTTTCCATTATGTTTCTAATATTATCGTTACATATTGATTTTAATTCTTTATTATAATTACAAATTTTTCGTCCTAATGGTGGTAGGAGTTTATACCTACCACCATTAGGACTCATTTATACTCATATTTGCTTATATATGATCCTATTATTTCTTTACCTAAAAAATAAAAGTAAACTTTTCGTCTTTAACAATAACTTTTCTCTAATAATAACTTTTCTTCACTTAAAAGTCTACTTATTTATTAATGAATTTCATTGTCCGATTATGGTACAGTAACTGTCCATTATACAAGTTAATACATGTCGCATTTTTGTTTTGCCTTGACATTATTTGCTGAATTTTTTCTCGTGAGTGTCAAAAAAATCTGCTTTTAATTTATTCTATAATATTTTGCTTGATAATATCCGTTAGAAATCTGTCTATCTTCGTTCTTATGCCCCTAATATCTTATTAATACAAAACCAATTTACAATACAATACAAATTTACATTTATTTCAATACAGCTGGTTTTGTTTTCAATATATTGATTCAGTCGTTAATATTTTCACCAATTAGTGAAAACGAAATATTTTATTTGTATAAAATTTCATTTTACACAGATGAAATAAAAGCAAAATGTTACCAAAATCTTCATTCTATAATGTTTAGTTAAATTTTCAATATTACAAGCGAATTATTTTGTCAAATAATTTGTTTTGTTTTGATCAACCCTCTCAACTAATTATCACGACGTTTATTCTACCTTGATTTGAATTGTTGTCAAATCAAGTACAAGTTTTAATCTGTAGTAAAGCAAATTTGATAATTTCGAAAAATGATAAAATAATATCATTTTAATATCATTTTAATAATTATATTAAAATAATATTTTAATATTTTGAATTATCTCGAAACGATAAACCGTCAGTTTAACAAGGTCTGAATTATAATAACACTCACATGTATATAACAAACCTATTTAAAAGGTAATGTTTATAGTTTTGTTAATTATATCAATATAATTTAATAAAATTATTGTAATTTAAAATGCTATATTTTAAATAAAAAATAAATTATGTTTATTTCAAAAATAGTCATGTAATTTATTGTATATTAATGCATAAAATATAGTAAAATATTATAAAATTAATTCCCTCTCTTCTAAAAATTAGTGGCTTGTCGGTTTGGTTCTTCCAAGCAAATAAAAAATCTTTTGGCTTATTTCAAGCAGTATAAATATGCGTATCGACTATGTCAATTTTATTTGGTGGAAACCAAGTTGAGTATAAAAAAACATATTTTAATTTTTTAAATTAAAAATTAAATCTCAAATATAAGAGCGTTGTGGTTAAAAAAATCACATAAAATACTCATTATACATCTTGACATGACTGGTAAGTTTGAGCTTTAAATAATGCATATTCACAGAATTTTTTTTTTATTTTTCGTCAAAAAAGTAAATTAAAATTAAAAAATCTCACAATTTTTAAGACAAATACAAACTTTTGTATTGCTATTATAAACTAATTTTTATGCTATATAACATACTATAATTTGATCAGCCATGCTCTTAAATTCGTTAACAAAATAATGATTCCAAATGATAAATATATTATTCTTTAAAATAATTACATTACAGCAAAATCTCGAATGAGAGAGAATAATTTTTCAAATAAATTTTGTCCGCGATTCCTGTGTCGCCATAGAAATTCAACTAGATAGGAATCCAGCATTTGTCTATGTGTTCTACATTCCAGCTTGTTCCGTCTTTTTAGCTGATTCCACGTGCTTTCCACTGTCTGTGTGTAGTGGCTCTCTTCCGATACAAATTCCTCACTTTGATAAACATGCTGAAAATGGTATCCGTCCATTGAATCCAGCCCGCTGTAACCCTTCCACATATTGACATGTACAATTTAAGTAGTGGGGGAGAGGCAAATAGCAAAATATGATAAAACAATTTCAATTATTTTCTAATGAAGATGCATTAGTCATACCCAAACACAACTAATTTATCGAGATGTATCATATATATTTTATGTAAATATTTTGAGTAATATACTCTGATATTATGGTTATGAAATTTTAAAATTATTTTTTTAAACAATACTTCCAAATATTTAAAAAAAATGTAAAATTGAATATCGTCAAATATTTAAGAGCATGGCTGATCAAATTATAGTATGTTATATAGCATAAAAATTAGTTTATAATAGCAATACAAAAGTTTGTATTTGTGCTTAAAAATTTTGAGATTTTTTAATTTTAATTTACTTTTTTGACGAAAAATTAAAAAAAAAACAAATTTTTCTGTGAATATGCATTATTTAAAGCTCAAACTTACCAGTCATGTCAAGATGTATAATGAGTATTTTATGTGATTTTTTTAACCACAACGCTCTTATATTTGAGATTTAATTTAATTTTTAATTTTTTTTTCAAAAAAAATTAAAATATGTTTTTTTATACTCAACTTGGTTTCTACAAAATAAAATTGACATAGTCGATACGCATATTTATACTGCTTAAAATAAGCCAAAAGATTTTTTATTTGCTTGGAAGAACCAAACCGACAAGCCCCTAATTTTTAGAAGAGAGGGAATTAATTTTATAAATTATTACATTTTTAAAATGCAAATTTTTAAAATATAAACATATATAATTTAATTTAATAATTATTAAATAATTATTATATAATTAATATTATTAATATTAAATATTAATATTATTAAAATGTTCATTAATAGTTCAGCTAAAACTTGAAGTAAGCTATTACTGTATTTGAATCTAATTTAGTTTTATATGCAATCTTGTTATTTATAGTCCTTACCAATCGTTGTGATCTTCCTTATTTTCCAATGAAAAATGAACTTGGTACCCAGAACAACCACCACCGATTATTTCTACACGAAGTGAATTTTCTCCTATCTCCTTTAATCGCTTAAATAAGAAACGCTTGTTAAATTATTAATAAAAACACAATTTTGTCACAATCTTTAGCAACAAAAAAAACAGAAAAACTGCAGTGACATGCAAATTACAACATATGCACAATGCTTCAATTTAAAAAGGACTTACATAAAATCTAATCCTCAACTTCATATTAAAATTTCATTTCGTCGTAATCGCTAGCAACGAAAGAAGATTAGTAAACGAAACGGTTAAATTTTATTTATGAATTTCCCAAACGATACCATTCCGCATGAACTATGTTAACAACCATTTAAGTCAGACGCGAAAGAAGGACGATAACAGTAGTTAAATCCTTTGATACAACGAAACATTTATCTAAAGCCACAAACGCATATTACTGCGTTCTTTATTGGATATGAGCCAACAAGGAAACTACGCAGATTATCATATTATATTTGTTTGATGACTTTAAACTACTGCAAAAAATCTTTATAGATTAGGAGTTACTTTGATAAAGTTTTATAGTTATGCTTGATTTACTCACGTAAACAGTTATCATACACATGATTCGTTTATTGCCGTCTGCTAATCCTCCCCTGCATCCAACAGTGGTAGGGATCTGGCACTGATGAGTCATTGTGATGACGAAACGGTATCTAATACTGTTATCGTCGTTATTTTGCGTCTGGATTAAATGGCTGATAAATTCTATTTTATATTTCAATAACTAAAAAGAGGTGTGGATAATTGTCAATCACAATATACGAATGATTATAGTGATTGATCACCATCTCACTAGTAACTCGCTTATCGAATTCTACAAACCGGATCATTTCAACAATTTCCGATGGAATGTTGAAATATAAAATTTTTAATAATAGGAAAAGCTTGATTACGCATTGAAGTAAAGCATTTTAAAAACATGTGTTTTTAAAGAATTTGATCCGTATACGAAGATTGATTGGCCTTCACTACAACTTAACATATTAAGATACTGTTCATCGCTCACTACAACAAATGTATTCAACAAAGGAGCATGAATTACCTATTAAGGTTATATTAGTGACCGCGTATCATGAGTTATAGAGGAAATGACTAATAAATTAAAAATTTTACATCCATGTTATACGATCGAAAAAAAGAAAATATCAATCAAAACATAATATTTGCATATATAAACGTGTATATTGATCGATAATAGCACACCACATTCAAGTATAAGATCAAGTGCAGAATGTCAAAGCAACTTGGAATTACGATTAAGCATTCCAGCTGATAAACAAGACATAGTTCCATGCACAATGATTAGGAAGGTAAAATATAAATTTTATTGCAAATTGTAATAATTATAATGTTCATTCTATGAATGTTCGAAGTAATTCGTTCATTCATTTTATGAATGTTCGAAGTAATTTGAGAAGATTCAATATAAAAACGAAGAAAGAAAATAATGACAGTGCCGTTCAACATGTGTTAAAATACACAGGTCACAGTTTCAAAATTAAAATTATCCATGGCAACTTTTCAGATGATTCAAGTAGAAAAGATACCGAATATTACTCAGTCGGTCAGTTGATGTTAGATTTAAAAGGGTTATATACGATTAACACTTACAGACTGAGATGAATTCTTTCTGATTTGCTGAATCAGCAAAATGTATAAAAACGTACGATTTGAGTTCGTGAGCACGACTGAAGGATTTTTCCGAAACGCGTATTAAACTTGGCTTTTAAAGCCTTTATTAATAAATTTGTATTCAACAAATTTTTAAATTTCTTATCAATTTAAATCCGTTTGAAATATGGATCAAAGGCGACGGTTAACAAATCATTCTAATGATTTTGATTCCTATATATATTGTAATATATATATATATATATATATATATATATATATATATATATATATATATATATATATATATTATTAATCATTATTAATCTATGTATATATACATAGATTTGTTGGTAGAGATCAATAATCATATTTCCTATATGATTATAGATATATAAATATATATACTATATAAATATGATATGTTTATAAATATATTATAAATATATTTCCTATATAAATATATTTTTTATATATGTAGAAAGTTGCCAATAAAAGCAGACGAGTCTAGTGATCGTCAGCCAACATTCATTTAGTGAATAAATTAAAAGTTACTTTGATCGTATCTAAAAGCTAGCGGATATGCAGGCTTATAGATTAACGTGCAGTCGTCAAAATTGCAATTGTAGCAACGACTGCATAAACTTAAAATGTCATATCTTATTTGATTTGTTTTAAATTTAATTTTATCATATTTTAATTTTACAAAGTAAAAATTGTATCTATACACAATTGTACACGTATATATAAGCTTTATATTAATTTATATTAATTATAAATAATTGTAATAATAACAATCGATAAGATTTCAATCTTATTATAACAATAAAATATAAGCGATTGTTGGAAATTGTGTAGGAAACAATTTCGACATTTTATTGTTGTAGACAGGAATCGATTTTGAGGCTAATGACGTTTTCTTATTATTTAGCAATACATATAAGTATGTATTTATCAAAGAAATGATATGACTCCTTAACAAATAAGACGTTTTCAAAATAAAAATTTAAAGTTATGCTAGCTTGTCAAACTTAAATACCTTTATGCAAGAATCAGTGATATTTATTCTGCTTTTATGTGTAGTAGATAACTCTCTAAAGTGGATTAAATGATTTTAACATAACAGATTACGAACCTAAATTACCGTTTGCAGATGTAATTTAAGGATTTTGTTATATTGTTCGCAGCTAGCACACAAAACAGTCGAAAACTCATATAGTATCCATTTAAATCTTTAATTTGAAAAAGTTGGAAATTTTTATGGTAAGCACTAAAAATAGAACTAACTCATCCGGACTAAGTTGAAACTACTATATATTGTGAAATTATATTTGTTTGGAGATCAAATGGCCTAATAGCTGTTTTGTCCGATCAAAATATAAATTAAAAAAGCACGAAATGAAGTGTGTTTAATTGAACACAAAGAAATATCATTACATTTCAACACTGGTCGCACTATGTGCATCAGTCATTCATGCCGGAAGACTATTCAATAGGTCCACCACTCTAGTGGACTAGAGCCTACCATAGTGGTGGACCATATAATCCTAGTCTACCATTATCCTCCTTACTTATAACTAGTTCCCTCTTAATGTTTATAAAGTTTCTTCGTAATGTTTTCATTTATAAAGTTGATCTGCTCGTGAGGTTGATGAACTCTTTAATAGTTGGACGGATACACTCACCTACAAACATAATATGAGGCTGAGTATGTAAGTAAGCTTTCTGGATTCTGGTGGATTTGGATATTTCAAATATTATAGTCTAGAATATTTATACGTTTGACTGATACAACCGATTTTAATGAATTTTATAATCTTTGGAACGATAAAGGTGAAAACACCCGAAAATGAATGATTTATTATTATTTATTATTATAACAAACAGCAGCAAATGAGCTACAAACTCGTGTCGGTTTCAAAATATGATAAAAAACTTCAACAAATAAAGAATTCAGTAAAAAAGAAGTGGTAAATTTCTTCTTCCGGTTTTGATAGCTTTCTTGATAGTATCACTAGATATACTACGATAGATATCAATGCACCCTAGTGCATTGATATGCACCCTGGTTGCAAATCGATGGTGAAGGGGAATTCTTATAGTAGCCTTTATTAATTTCCACATATGCCCACGAGTTTCTCGTCTATCATTCACGGATAGTAAGCTGGAGATATCCTCAAAGTCATCGAACAACTTTTGACTGCAGTTGATAAATCAACGGCCGATATGCGATATTTTTAGGTGCCGAGACGTAGAAATGTCAAACGTTTAACAATTCTCAAATTAGATAAATTCTGAATCATGCGCGACCCTTTACGTAACAGGTTCTCAGTGTCACGAGATTCCCTTGGAGTATGTGCATAAATTACAGGTAAACCGTTTTCAAGGATGGGTAGGATATATGAGCAAAATAGTAGATGTAACATTGATGGACTTATCCGACCAAGACTTAAAAAACATTCATAAAATACGATAGCTTCGATTGCAAATATATCTAGTTTGGACATGAGTTTTTAAGCTACTGGTCATCATCACACCAAGATCTTTAAATTCACTTACTTGGCTTATCTGAATCGAATATATATGATACGATGGGTTGAGTGAAGAACCAATTGACATGTGCGCACATTTAGATGGTTAAATGACTAAAAACCATTTTCCGATGTCTATTTTTCTAGACATCAGATCATCTTGAAGGATCTTAATGTCCCTCCCATCTCTAATACATCGACATATCTTAGCATCGTTCGCATACATAACCATTTATACAAGACTTGCCTTAGACAATATTTGGATTAAACTTTGAAAACTAGGGGATAACATATCTAAAGTTTTGCTGGTGTGCCAATTGGCTTAATACATTTCCATAATTTCGGTAGATTAGTGTAACCTCACTATTATCAAAACGCAAGAAAGCACATAAATATTGCTAAGAAGCTAGCTGTATTGAGCTTGCTGTTATGTGCTCGTTATGACGTTGTCAGGGACTCCGTTAAAAGCCTTGTCGCAGTTTAAACAACCTTCATACATGGATCCGCCCTTAATAACTGTATTAACCCTATATTTTATTTCTCATAATGGTATGGATCGTGACAATTATTGTCATGCAAAATGTATGCAAGAGACGAACTCTTCTTAAGTATATACTTTGAAATATATTTTTACTCCACAAATTTTTAACCCTACAACTTGATTTGTCTTTTACTTGGTACAATCAGCTTCTTAATCACACACCTCCACAATGTCGTTTAGAGCTTCTTTTTTAGACAGATCTTAAACAATTCCACGTTCCATAAATTATGCATTATTATTACTCATCAACATATCTTTCGAGAGTCGAAAGATCCTAATCTTTCGACTCTCGTAAACGCCAACATCACCTTTCTCGTGACAATAGTCTCGAATATTCCTATTTCTTCTCAATCATTGATGCCGAACCAAAAAATAAAATAATAATTTGATTATTTGATATAAAAAACAGTAAATAGTTAAACAGTACTGTGTTTAACTATTTTACTGTTTCGTATATCATTAATATATCCATATTGATGATACATCCATATGGATATATGGATGTATCATCCATATATCAAAATAAGTAACAACGATGCGAACTTCTGTTCGCATCTTCAGAAAATTACCTAATTTTCTGAGTAATTTAATTCTAAAGTAATAATTAATAATAATTAATTAAAAAAAACATTGTGATTTTCTGAAGATGCTAACAGAAGTTAGCGAAATATCAAAAACAATTTCCTCTTTTCTTTGATCTAGCTCCAATAATTATTTATCAACAATGTATCATTATCAACTATTTAAAAACATATTTTTTAAAGAGATAATAATTCATAATATAATATAAGTCATACTAATATAATATAATTATATTTGTTTAATAAATTATTAATAAAATGTGTAATTTTTATAATACATTACTATATTATACCAATTTAAATTTAAAGATAAATTAGGTAAAATAAATAAGTAAATAAATTATGAATTGAATGATTGTTAAAACATTATTAAGGGATGTGATAACAACGTAGGCATGAACACTTGAGTTCACGGTTAATTAATTTACTCAGTAAATATCGTATGAAATATTATAGATTGTCACTTTGTCATACCATAATGGATAAATGCAATTGTTATTTCGACAGTGCTGAGTCGTAGTGTACAATGTACGTTTGGTAAAATATGATGTTTAAAAGACAATATTGTTATTTCATATTTTTTAAATCGATATTTATCAAATATTTTGAATAATTATAAATATTAAAAGCATTTTTTAATATTAAAATATTTATAACTTTTAATTTTGCTCTCTTTTTAGACGATATTACATTTTGAAATTGACACAAAATTCATTGCTCTATCAATTTATTCAAATTGATAGAGCAAGATAAGCTTTTCTGACTTCATTAATGTGGTCATTCTCCGGGTTAGCAACCTTTAATAAATATACTGTTAGTTTTTATTTATCAGAATTTTATTATTCTATTAGTATTAGTGGGAATATGTCGATTTGACCAATTAACAATTCTCTTGTTTAGCTAGTAGTATATGGTGTATTACATAAGCGGATAAATGGCAAATCAAAATAAAATATTATTTTGATT